>VZTG01010081.1:633521-709818 GCA_013397845.1 Melanocharis versteri | reverse complement strand
CAGGGCAGGGCCGCGGCGGCCGCCCGCCTCCTCCCGCAGAAGGTAACCCCGGGGGCTGGGGCGCAGGGAGCCGCGCTCCGTTGGTGATGAAAGTCACGGCTCCGGCGGGTTTAATAATTTTTAATAATGTCTCTTTTTTTGCCGTTCTCCTCGGTCACACCTGCCCTCGGGTGTAGACTCCAGTCCCGTGGCTCAAAGGCACAGCTTTCAGTGTGGCTTAGGAAAATCCGTTTGAATGTAGCTAATAGCTGCTGTGGTCAGTATTTCCGTCTGACAACACGTGCAGCCCAGAACAGCTTAGAAGAGCTGTTTCATAGTGGTTAAGTGGTGATACACAGGAGGTTAGTGCATGCCTCCCTTGCAGATGACGGTACCTGTGCTTTCAACCCACGTTTGGGATGCAGGGGTTATGAAGTGATTGATTCGAACTGAGGCAGAAATTTGGATGAGGCAGAGAAATTGTGAGGGAGATGAACAGTAACATCTGATTCTGTGAATCATCACCACAAAGTTTTTGTGAACTGAACACATAATATAGTATGTCCTGGACTGGGTATTTGGCCTGTGTCATGTAGCAAACTGTAGTTCTCCCTAGTGTGGGGTTTGCTGAAGGTTATGAATGTGCCTTGGTGATGGCATTGGCTCTGCTATTCCAGACAGGCTTGCTAGCAGGAAACAAAGCTGTGATATGGCCTCAGAGCAAACTTTACATGCTTTAGTTGAATGGCAGTCACAGCAGTAAATGTGCAGGAAAACCCATAGCTTGAAGGAAGGGAATCTGTGCTTTGATGTTAAATCTGTGCTTTGATGCATTAAAATGGAAAACTAATGATGTGCAGTGGCTTCTTCACGCTTTGCTTTAAGGGCATGTGTGTATTATCTCGATAAGTATTCTGTTTATTTCTTAATACTGTATTTGTGTAATTGCAACTCTTCCTTTTTTCCACAAAAGCAGCTGGAAGCCATTTGTGTCCAAGTTCAGCCAGGACAGATGAAGGAAACCGAAAGGCCAATGACATCATTGGCACCAATCCAGTCCAAAACTATAACGCTGAGTCAGCCAGTTGGTAGGAATTCTAGCATACCAGGACTTGGCATTATTAATCCCCAGATAATTAGGATACAGCCTGTTTCAGGAACTGAGCAGCAGCAGCAGCTATTCCTGCATAGTTCTTCTGAGTCTCCGGTTCAGCTGCTTATGCAGAGGCCTTTACCCTCTCATGGATCAGTGTCTGTGAACAAGAATCCCCCATCTAAGATGGTGAATGGACAGAGGGCTACTTGTGCCACAGCGTCGGCTTCAGGGTCTCCAGATCCTACCATGGCTGCAGCCAGTTCAGCAAGTACACCATGCCTTGAAAAAAAGCAAAAGGATGAGAAGTTAAAGAAATCCTTGAAGGTGAAAACTCGTTCTGGACGGATTTCACGCCCCCCCAAATACAAAGCTAAAGATTATAAATTCATTAAAATGGAGGATTTGGCTGATGGTCATCAGTCTGATTCTGATGACTACTCTGAGCTGAGTATAGAAGATGATGAAGATGGAAAGGTGAAGGGAAAGGATGCATTATTTAGTTCTTCAAATTATAATCTGAAACCCAAAATGTTTAAATGTCAGACTTGTGAAAAATCTTACATAGGAAAAGGAGGATTAGCAAGACATTATAAACTTAACCCAGACCATGGACAGCTGGAGTCTTCACTTCAGAAAATACCTCAAAATAAGCCTAATGGAAGTATATTTGTGGAAGAGGAAATGATGAGTCCAGCATATTTGGATTCAATTGCTGTCACTTTAAATCATGAAAAAGCACTAGCTACCAATCTGGAAGAAACTGTTGATTCAAAGGCTGGAGAACAGGTAAAGTGTTACTTAGGAAAACTGCCAATTTTGTGAAAGTAGAATGTCAGTTCTGTAGCTGCACAGTCTTGTACTGCTCAGAAATATCCACCGATAGACTACGTTAGGCAAATTTCCCATTGAAGTGCTTTAAAAATCAAATTGTCTCTTGCAGTGCTGCAGCAATAGTACTCTTGCACAGACACATATAACTAAATGTTCACCAAGTGTTCATTTGTTACTGGGTTTCTGACATACAGTTTTCACCTTGTCTGCATAAACGACATTCTTCTCTGCATTTGGATAAGAACACTGTTGTTCAGTTACAGCCTTTAGCATGACAGCAACACATCATCTGTTCTCTCATTTTCTGTTGCTGAAATAATGTCATCACAGAAAAATCTCTTATTTGGAACACAACGGTGAACTGCAGCTTTTCCTAGAGCAGGTTTTCAAAGTGAGGCTTTGAAACCCTGCACACCAAACACTGGTGAAATTTGAGTCTCTGGATTGGAAGCTGCCTCAGCTGCAAATTTTTTCCTGTGATGTTTTAAGCTGGTCACTTCAAAGAAAATTTTCTCTTTTAATATTAAAATTACTCTTAACATTTTGCAGCAAGAGCTGATGAGGTTGCTGGCTGGGAAAAAATACTCGTTTAGATGTAGGGGTGTCACATTTATTACTTGTGTTTGTAATTGTGAAGTTCTCAGGAAAGTGAAAATTTACAGCTTAAGGTGCCAGTGCAGCAAACTTTCCCTCATCCTCTACACTTGCTTATCTCTGTAAAAAGAGAATTGCAGCATAGTGAAGTCTGCTCTCTGAATTATTGTAGTTGTTTGATACAGACAGGAAGCCAATCAAGATCCCCACGCTCAACCCCTAGTCCTATGTCAAATTTAGAACTAATTTAGTAATTTAATCCCTGGACAGAACTGACATAAATTTGCCATTTTTAGAGCTTTCCTAATCAGTAGAATAGTAGGGAGTTACTGAATGTTGGGATGCAAATGTACAGATTATGCAAAGAAGCTTGATGTACCTCAGTACTATTATAAACTCATTTTTTGAAAGATGCTGGAACATTCCTGGAAATTCTAGCTTGGAAGGGAAGATGTTTAAGTAAGAAATCACTGCTTTGAACAGTTAAAAAGTTTTACACTGAAAGTATAATGATAAGTTAAACATATAAAATGTACTTTGACTTTCTGTGTGATCTTGTAAAAGAAGCTACTTCCTAGCTGTGTTCCTAGGGAAGACAGGATTTTGAAATGTGGAAACTGGGCAGTACATTTTGATATTTAATTACTGGGCTTGTCACTGTTCATGGTGTCAGAGTTTTTGTCTTTTGTATAAAGTCTTCATGCTTTGACGTGGTTACAATAAAACCCAAATTATTCTTTGAGTATATTTTACTGCTAATTAAGTTTTATTTCTACAACTTCTTTATCTAAAGAGGATATGTTTTACTTCAAAAATATTAAATGTATTTAACCCACATAAAACACCTCTTCCATTATGTTTATTTAATCTCTTTATTTTTTATGACATCCTGTGGTTCAAAAATGCTAACTTTGCAAATAATGGTGTATATGTGATGCAGAAGTAGCAGTCTTATTAATGTGTTAGATTTATTCCACAACTTTCTTTTCAAGTTATGCTGGTATCCAGCTTTGCATTTTTTTAATATGCTATTTATTGTTTGCATAGATGACAAACTTAATTATAAAATTGTCTTCCTCAAAACTGTTTAAAATGGTGAATAAATACTTTTCCTTTTAATTAAGGCTTCAGAGTCCAAGGAAAGCAGACACTTCCTGGCAGAACAACCAAATGAAAGCAGTTCAGGGCACCGGGGACCTGTAACACCAAAAGGAACTGGAAGATCCAGACGACCAAAGAGACGTGGTCGAGCCAGGATGGGTGGAAGATCCAGGTGTTCTGGAAGGCTTAGCAGACCTGGTCAGTCCCCTTCAAAGTCACTTAGTAGTGTGTCAGCAGAACACAATGTATTCAGAAGAAAAGCTAGGTTAAAAGAGGTATGGTTCTGTTCTGCAATTACTTCACAAGTATTTTTCCCCCTGCCCTATTTTTTTTTCCTTTTTTTTTTTAAATCACTTATTTTCAATGAATCATTTTCAAAAAAGATTTTTTTTTTACATCCTCGTGTATGGACAAGTTGAAAGCCTTAGATGGCTTCTAAGAAGAAAACATTAAGTTGTCTTTTGAGAAAAAAATACTTCTAACAGAACACTGGAAAAAGGGAAAATGGGAACTCAGTCTACATATCTCCTCCAACACAGTAAAAGAAATAATAATTAAAAAAAAAACCAAAAAACCAAAACAAACCCACAAAGAAGGCCTTGGGGGAGGATAGAATGGGGATTAAAATCCAACTAATACAACTTGTTCTTTGTTTTCTGTGTGTTGTAGATCCTTTATGGCTACTAAAGCTACTGAGGTTGCTGTTCTTTCTCTGAATTGGCAACATTTGTGGGACTGAGTTTTGTCTGTACATGAGTAGTGGCTATTCTGAGGTTTTGTAACTTACCCCATTTTAGAGTTAGTTTGCATCTATTCTTAAAGCTGCCTAAACATAGAGCATATCTTTCGGAAAAAAGTAGCGATATTTTATGTTCTGAAAACGGGGTGCATAATGTGTGGGCTGCTTTTTCCTAATAATCTCATTCTGGGTTTTCACAGCTAATACAACAATGTGATAATGAAGACTTAATGGAGCTGGCTCTCCCACGTCTTACAAAGCTTGTTACGGTGTATGAATTTCTGTTGATGAAGGTGAGTTTTTATGTAAAAATATTAAATTATTTTAGGGATACTTCCATTAGTATACACAAAAAGATTCCTTTAGAGACGTAATTGAATTTCCTAAATTAGCATTGTGCAGCATGTAGATGTTCCACACATCACTTCAGCCTTACACAGGCAAAACTCTGGTAGGTCTCAACTCAAAGCCTTGCTTTTTGCTGTCTGGTTCAGTGGCATTTTGAATATTCCATAGTCTTTTGACTTGAATGTTTCTATTTTAAAATGGTGAACAGGACAAAATTGACAGATCTTAATTTCATCTTTTTTTAAAGTATAGGCAGGGAGAAGCAAGCCCTTTTTTATTCTCCTCTTATTCCTAGGTGGAAAAAGGATATCCAGCCAAAGCTTACTTTCCAGATGTGTATAGGGAATTTGAAGACTTGCATAACATGGTAAAGAAAATGGCTTATGATCACCTCAGTAATTCTGATTCTGTGAGTTGCCAGCAGCCTGTTGAAATAAAAGATGCTAAGGTAATAAAACACTCTGTTTGGAACTATGATTGGTTGGTTTGTTTGCTTGCTTTATTTTAGATGCCTTGCATTTTTAATTTTCTCTGATAAGCTTTCTCATGCAGGTAAATTTATTTGAAAATAACATTATTTTTAATTAGCAAAAATAGACATTATTGTAAAAAGTCCAGCAATTTACCAAGAAGAAAAAGAAATCTATAATAAAGCTACAATTCTAGTTTCTGTCAGTGGATACAACTAGAAAGATAAAAAGCAGTTCTAGCAGTGCTGGTACCTGCCTTGCATATCTAGGGTAGTATCAAGCTGCATGTTACTGCAAGGTGTATTTAGCATTAATCACTAATAAAAGTACATCCTGATGTTTGATCAGGAAGGAGGGGGCCTATATTTAAAATGAGTGACCTTAATATAAAGAGATAAGAAATTTCATTGCAAAATGAGGGCAAATTGAATGCATCTATGCAGTTGACAGTCACACTAACAAACGTGAAAGGTAGTGACTAAATTAATAAAACTGCCAACTATTATTTCAGTGACTCCAGATTCATTGTTTATGGAGCTGTATCTGGAAAGACACATGGAACCTCTTTCTTGCTTCTGTGTTCATGTGCATTCTTAATATAGAATGATGCTCTTTAAAAAAGAGAAACAAGACTAAACCAAACCCCAAAACAACCTAGCCTTGAGAAACTGGATAGTAGCACACCTACGTAAGGATGAAGCACAGGAATGGAATGTGAGGAGGGGGGAAATCCTTAACTACGCAGAGATACTCTAAACAGGAAGACTTAAATGTTTTTTAATATGATGGAGAGCCTCAATAATCTTTATTAAACACTGCTCTGAGTAACTGTTTCTGGATTCTGTATATAACCATAATTCTTTCAAGTTTGCCTGTTAGCAGTCACCTTCAGATGAAGGTCATGTGTCAGTGTGAAGGCTAGTAGAAAACGTGGGAGTCTAAATACTTGCATTGAGCTGAGGTGATTGTCAGGCTAGACATGATGTAGTTCTAGTTCAGTTTTAAGAAAACTAATCTGTATTTCAGCATTTATGTATTCAGATCTGAGAGGCTAACTTCTACTTTTTTCCTTGTATCTGTTTTTAAAGGTTGCTGAATCTCTAGGAATCACAGAAGTATTCAGTGGAGAACAGAAGATGCAAGGTGCAGGTTCTTGTTCACAATGTGTAATTAAAATGGTTAGTGACCAAGTGCCTGTGGACGTACTGGGACAAAAACGGTTAGCTGAGGTATGGAATACCTTTGTGAAAATTAACAATGAAAATAAGACAAATGAAAGCTTTTTAAAATACATAATTATTCCTTACAAAATCATGCTAGTATTATCTGAGTCGTGTTAAAGTGAGGCTTTTGTGGTGTTCAGAAATACTGAAAGTACTCTCTGCTGTGGTATCACAGCAGGGCACATGAACTTGCACACTAAGTATGTGCTTTGGGAAGACACTTGGTAGCATTCAGGACAGAATATCAAAGACTTACAGGTCTTCGATAAAGGGACAAAATAACTTCTTTGAGGTGCTGGTAACTGGGGGCTCCACAGATTCCAACCTGTTTTAGAGGAAATGGCCTAACCTACAACAGGCTCAGACACTGGAGAAGTGATTGCTGTGATAATTGGTGGTGGATAGAGGGGCGTGAAAACATTTTCTTTCTTTCTGACAAGTCAATTGATGAGCTTCAGTCGGTTTACAGCTTTAGCAGACAGCTGTGTTTCCTCCCCTTGGGTTTTGGCAAAGTGTGAGGACTGTGTTTAAATCCTTAGCTTTTAGGAAGACCTTTAGTGTAAATCCTGTTTTCAAGGATCATCAGTTCACTGCCATGATGTTCCCACAGTTATCTTTTCCAATATTGTCAACTGTTAATAGGGGCAGCAGTTAATCATCTCTTGTATTGACAGAGCTCAGGGGAAGAACTGTTGCCACCAGCCAAAAGGACCAAGTTAGAAGACATAAGAGAGAATGTGAACAATGCTTATGCCAGCCAAGATGAAGTGAAAGAAAAGAGTGGGAATTTGTGTACACTGTTTGAAAAAGATGGTAACCTCTTCAGACTTTCCAGTTCTGTTCTGTTCATGGAAGAGCTGAACAAATCTTTGTTCTTCAAGCTACTGTGGTTTTTGTCTTAAAGTTTCAATTCTTAACTTGCTTCCCAGGTCCTTCCAAAGCAGCTGTTTAATTGGAAAGGCCTCATGAGGAGGGAAAAGTTACAGATGATGCAGACAGCAGTAGCTCAATTCTGGTTGCATGATAATCAGTTATTGATACTACTTATGAGCATAGTACTGTCCTCTGCTGTGTGCTTCCTGTCTGTCCTGTCCCTCTGAGTGCATGACCATTGTGTCAGCTGTGGGAGAGCAGAGGAAGAGGAAGCAGAGTGCATGTCCTTCCTCTTGGCCCCAGCCAGCTACAATAGCAGAATTACTAGAGCTTTGTGGATCTTGGGGGAAAGGGAGAGCTGGTGTAGGCTGTCCTGTATCCATCATTGGAATACATCTTGTATTGGAATTGAGGCACCATTTTGCACCACAGTTTTCAGGTGGTTGCCTTTCTTTTTATTCCTTCTTTGTGTTTCATCCTGCTGCCCTTCAGATTAGCAGGGTAACAGTGAAAGGAAAGTAAATCTCTAGTAAGAGAAATCTGTCAGTACCATCCTCTTTGTAAATACCTTGTTTTGGTGTTGCTTTGCTTTTGCCCTTTGCATGTCTTTCAGTCAATGGTTATTTTTGTTTCCCTCAGTTAGATTTTCTTTCTCTGAAAGGCTCTCTGCATGACCATGGTTACTTCTTGCTGCACTATGATTTTCTTCTGGGCAATGGGTTTTTAAAATTATGTTTTGCTTGCACCTGCTATTTGAGTGTTTGGTAGTCTACAGTGCAAAATGTTAAAAATAGTCCTTTCTGCAGTGTTAGGTCTCCTTTGTTGTGCAGTGATATCTTTCATAACAAAAAAAAAAATCCAAAACCAAACCAACCTGCTTGTTCCTTTTGACCTTTAATAATAAAGACTGACAGCTCATACTACTGCAGCTTAGTAGTTACTGTTCAACTACCTTCAGGGTTTGGGACCCTGGTCAGGTCCAGGTCAAGTAACTGGTAGAACACTGCATTTCTTGGGGTTTTTACCTTTTCTGGCACAGGACGAAAGTGCTGTTGGGTCTCTTAGCACAACTAATTAATATGTAGTAACCTGATGATATGTCTGAGTCCAGGATGAGCTTGATTAGGAACAGAAATTTAAACAGAAGTTTAAATGCTTCCATCAACTTACTAATGGTGATGAGGATGAGCAGCTGACAAGTTTGTGCCTGGTAAAGTCTTTATCTTTTAATGTTACTGGCTGCATGACAGATGGAAGAAAATTGAGTTTGACTTTCAGCCCCGGCTGTTTTCAGGATTAGCAGAAAAATGCTGCCTCTTAATGTAAAGTCTCTTTATATAGAAATACTTGATAAAATATCACTATGCACAAATTCCTTAAATATTTTTATACTGACTTTCTCATTGGAAAGTTCTGTGAAACTCCTGTAAGGTGCTTCAGGTTTGCTAATTTGGGGGAAGCAAAGCAGGGAAGTAATCTAGCTTTTCCTCCAAAATTATTGCTGAAAAATAACTTTATTAGCATGCAGTATTAGATTGCCCAACAAAATAATATTTCTTTCCCTTTTTCAGGTTTTAATCCATTAAATGGAGAAATCCTGCTTTCAGAAGATAGGCATATCACTTGCTGTACAACTGGAAGTACATTACAGAGAGCACAGGAACATAATTCACTTGCTGATTCAGGAGTTAGAATCGATGGTGAAAATTCAGGTACCTTCTCCCAAACTGTGGAAATGAGGATAGAGTATCCCCAGCCTGTGAGCATACAGGGACCAGATCTGGCAGGTGAAGCATCTCTGCTGCACCCTGAAGTCGTGCTGCCTGCAGAAGCAGGCGGCTCAGCCGGGCTGGTTCAGGCGCGCTTTGCGAGCGGGAACGCGGCGGGGGGACTGGCAGCTCCCGAACTCCGCAGCTCCGTGTCAGAGCAGGCAGTGGCCAGTCAGAGCGCTGGCCTACCAACGAGTGAAGAAAATGGTCACAATCCAAAATATCAGGAACTGCAAGAAGAAAACCCTAATTTTGCAATTAAAGAACATTCGGAGCAACTCCATAATGCTGATATGACTGACGAGATAAAGGAACTTGAAAAAGTTTTTTCAACAAACGTTGTGCCAATAAACTACCCTCACAGTGCTCAGGCTGAGTCGCACCAGAACGTTGTCCAGGGAGCCTCCCTGTCTGCTCATGGGAACCAGGAAAATGCTTTCAAAAACCAGAGTGAATATTCTTGTGGGACAGAGGAAGCACACGAGCTGGCAAATACAGTTACTGTAGATGAAACTGTAGCTTTTGAGATTTCTGATGAGAGCCATGATTTTTTGTCTCAGGGACACGAACAGATTTTTATTCAGACTTCAGATGGGCTTATCTTGTCTCATCCAGACACTGCTGTTTTGTCTCAGGCAGAAGGCATTGTTATTGTGACTGATTCCAATGGTACGACAATGCACATTCGCACACCCGAAGGGATACCTTTGGAAACAGTGGAAGCACTACTGGCAATGGAAGCAGGTGGCCAAAGTGAAGATATTTTGCTCTCGCAAAGTGAATTGGAGCCATAAATTAGAAAACCCTATAAGCTTTCTTCTGGAAAAGACTGATTATAAAATGTATATTTTTCT
Source organism: Melanocharis versteri (assembly GCA_013397845.1). Classification (NCBI taxonomy): domain Eukaryota; kingdom Metazoa; phylum Chordata; class Aves; order Passeriformes; family Melanocharitidae; genus Melanocharis; species Melanocharis versteri. The sequence continues at coordinate 699,941 of VZTG01010081.1, read as the reverse complement.
AATGTGAATACTGAGATAATTGAAATTTAACTTATTTGTAAACTGTTTCTATGCCCTGTACTTTTTATAACTTATGTTTATATAAATCTAGCAGCATTGCAACCAAAAATTCTAGAATTAACATTGTTCTATTTGCTTTATATGTTGGGGATGGGTGGAAAGTGGAAATCTTGTCAACCCTAGAACTTGCACTGTTCCGTTTTGTTACATAATTCCTTTTCTCTCTAGCCATCTAAAAATGCAGTAAGTTGTACTGCTGTTCAGCAGTGATGTGCTGTGTACTGGCAAGCTGTATATGGGTAAAATAAAAGCTATATTAAAAATGTGCATTTTCTGTGCCACTGAGATTACAAAACACTGTTATTATGCTTTTTAAAAGCTATCTTGAATATTCATTAGCATCTAGACTTGATGTACATAAATCTGCCTGGAAAAATGGGCAGTTTTAAGTATAATCCACACTTGTACATTCCGGGAACAATGTGACAGCCGAGGTGATCCTTACTGAAATAAGCATTCACTGAGTTAAGAGACAAAAATAGCCTCAAACAAGATCTGATTTGTACTGAACAGTTGGGAATGTATTTAAGTTGCTTGTCTAATGTTCAGCCACACCTTTAAAAATTGCTGTTACATAGACATAAAAGGGAAGGTGCATAAGTAGTGATCTAATTTTCCTTAATGAGGTACCAAATTCTTTTTTTGCTTTAGTCTGTCATGGCCTGTTTTTGTTAGATTGGTATTATACTTTTATTTTCCTTTCAGATGATGCATCCTTTATCAGTTCTACACTTTGACCTTCCTAGTAACTCCACACTACTTTGTACTGTTTAATCATAATACAAAGGGACCATCTCTCTAGGCAGGGAGAAAACCTGGCAAATTACTCGAATTTTTGTCATCCTTTCAATATGATCCTTGGATCAGATTATATTTTTGTGGAGACCTCCTACCAGCATCTTGTCCAATGCACCATCTTTTCTTTCAAGAAGTTTAGCAGGTGAAAAAGAACAGCATTAAATGAGCAGACATTACTGAAAAGTGGTAACATATCCTTAAAATGTGCGTGTCACCTCATTGCTGAATAGATGCAACTACTGGGACAATCGGACAAATCTGCCAAGGGCAGGAGAATTGTTCTTTAATAGAGTATGAACACTGATTTTTTTCATGGTATTGTTACTGAAGAAAAACACTAAAATTTAACCTGAACAAAAGAGGAGACAATTTACAGATTAGGCTTTTTTGTTTGGTGGATTTTTTTCTTGGTTGCGTACGTAGAAGATTAATTTGGTTACCCAAAATGTTGCCTTTTATGAGTAGTTGTGAAAGACACTGTACATTAATGAGTTACTATTTGTTTTGGGTTTTTTTCCCTCTTTTTTTAGGAGGTGGTAATTGCCAGACAATACAGACCTACCTTGTAAGTGAAGGTAGTATACAAAGCAAAGTTCTGCTGGTCTTTCAAAGTCTTTGATTGCAGTGAGCAATTCCTTATGATACTCTTTTGTACTGTCTAATAATTATATCTGAGGGCTACAAATATAACCATCAACTGCTTAGAGCTAGAATGACAAAACATCTCTGCAATGATTTTGCAGTAATCTTCCAATGTCCAACAGCAGTCAATAAGCAAGAGGGTCTGTGAATATGAAGACCCCTTCCTGAAGAGCTTCTTTCCTCTTAAGAAATGAGAACAAACCACAATTTCCACCTGTGCAGAAAATGAAAACTTGCTTCAACTTTGCCTTCCCTATCAATTTGCACATGCTGGGAAATACAATACACCTACTCTCATCTTAAAAGAACAATTCTATATGTGAACCAATCTTTTCTCCTTGGAAAATATTTTTGAAGTACTGAGATGTTTCCATAGTGACACAGGTCTGGCCCTACTCAGATGAATTAAGGTGGCTGTTAAACTAAGTGGAACACTTCCAACGAATAAATAACAAAACCCAACAAAGCTGTTCCTAACTGTATTCTCCTTGAGCTACAGCAGAATTTCTTTTTAGATGCTGGAATTGTGGGCTAAGAATAGAACTCTTATTAGCTGCCAGAAACGACCTCATTGTTCAACAGAGCAGCATTTCAAGAAGACTTTTCAATTCATGTCTGTCTGTCCTGTTACTGCAGGAAACTGTTGAATTTCCCTTACTAAGCTTACAAGGTTTCAGCTTGGAGCTAATTAGGTAAGTGACCCTGCTTTTTCCATCAGTACAGAAGGACACACCTTCAAACCAAAATCACTTGACAACAGCAACCCAAGGAAAAACACTGAGCCCTATGACAGGGAGCAAACAAGATGGGATACAGCCTTGACTAAAGCAGGTTTTGTTTTATTCAACAGATGCTTTCATGAAACATCTCTTTAAAAAAAAAAGTTAAAATTAATTAAAAGGAACAAGACCTTCTTATGTAACGACTGTGGAATGCTGAGTTGTACTAAACCTTCCCCGGATGCTGGTTCAGGCTTGGATCCCTCTTCGAGGGTGATGTACCCAACAACACCAGAATCAAAACCAAACCAGAATTTACACTATTGTTTGCAAGAGTATTTCAAAACCACATACCAAACAATGTGGATCCTTTTGCATTCTTCCTTTAGTGCTTTCCTCCACTTATAAAGCAAGTACAAAAACATTTGCTCTGTTAATTCATGCAAAAAAACCCCACAAAAGATCAAGAAGTGCTAAATTTCTATGGCAAAAGGGACCGTGTAGGTACTCTAGGCTGTCCAGACTTGGGAGGAAGTAACAATTTTTGCTGTAGCTTCTATATGCATCGAATCCCCCCAGACCACCAAGCAGTGCTTACCTCTTTCTGATTATAGAGGACTTAGCCTCCTACCTGTAGCCTCTGTGTTGCCCTTAAAATAGATAAAAGCAACCAAAACTAGATTGTCCCACAAAGGAAAAGGAGCATCAGCTGAGACAAAGTAAGGAATACAAATAGAGAAAAATATTTTTAATAAGTTTTACAAAAAATCAACTTACTTGGTAAGCCTTGCAATTTGCCAGTTCAGTTTCGTGTAAGCATCACTAGAAGCCAGCCATGTAACCTTTGGAATTCTAGCACTGCCTGTGTCCCGTTTCCAGCAGCATGGCTTCGAGCAGCAGCATGCTGCTGTTCTCAATGTAAGGCTGGTACAACCATGATGATAAATACACCATCATCAGATCCTGGTCAGCAGAATGAGCAATATCTTGTACAATTGTTTGCTTGAGTTGTAGTTCCTTCTTGTACATTTCAGAGAGCTTCAGAGAAACCTCATCTAAAATGGATTGAAAACCCAAACACATTGACCAGAACATTTCAGCAATTCTCTAAAAGCTAAATTATACTTGTAATATGTGGATCATAAAAAAACCCTACCTTACATAAGCTATTCCTCAAATTTAGCTATCTTTTTTTAAACAGCATTAATGGTGTTTTTACATTAGAATATAAAATGCTAAAAGATTTCCTCAGCTTTGGGATATATTCTACCCACTTCTAATTTTGACAGGAGTCCACATTTAGTTATCCAATAAGCAGTGGTATTGGTTCTCAGGACCCACTGTAAAATTATCAATTACAACTATTCCTCAAATAACTCAAATTTGATTTTAAAATTTGGTAATGCTATCCTGCAATATAAGCTTCACATTTTAGAGTCCCTCTTGATTTTAGCTAATCTAAAGGAAGCCCTCACATGCTGTGATGCACTTCAGCAATGCATGACCACCAATGAGTAATACCAATAGTGAAAAACAACAGTAAAAAAACCCCAACAGACAGAAACTGAAGCGTTTATTGTAAAAACTCTTACTAGTTACATTAGTAATAGTGGTAGGGGGGTTAAAATGCATCTGTAATCTTTCATTGTTTTACTTCCTAAAAAATAACCACACAAAGTATTTTTAAAGAGAGACTGATCTTGTGTTTCTGAGCCTGAACTATCACTGCCTTCAGAAGGATTTAGTCTTTCATACAGCAGACAGCATCACTAAATGATTCAGTCACAATGGGTGTTTTGACAGCAGCTGTCTTTGTTATTCTCATTCTTTTAAGCTGGCAGAAACTTATACATAAGATTCCTGCTAAACTGTGGTAGTGAAGTAGGAAGCAGAGCTTCACAGAGGTATGATTTTCACTTCACAAAGAAGGCAGTTGGTTTGCATGCAATCAGGCTTCTCTTGAATTCAGACAGTTTTAAGACTGGGATAATACCAGTTGGGAGGCAGTACCTCTTGCCATCAAGTGAATGCTAAAAGAATTAATATTACCAGTAGACAGTAACATTCCTTTACTTGTCTTGACTGACACTGAGATCAGAGGTATTTTTCTTTGGCTGCTTGAGAATTAACTGAGGTATAGCTTGCTCTTTGCATTCAAGGATTTAGTTTCAGTGTCAAGTAACAAGTCAAGTAGTTAAGCCTGCAGCTTAACACCAGCAAGTTGCAAATACATCTCTGCCTGCAGAGGATGTGGCTGTTGCAGCTTCGACACTGTCAGCTGCTGACAAATTTAGTTCTATGCTGTAATTGTTGCATGTCAGACAATGCTTGGCAGTCATCAGCAGTAACCCTAAACCAAGTGGTGCATTCATGTGTTTATTGATTAGTCAATTGTAAAGGAGACAGCACTCTCTCCCTCTCGGGCAAGACATCCAGATAAGAGGGCTTATTTTTCAGTCATAAATTAGATGACACTGATGACACAATGTAATTAGCTAAGATAATCAATATTTTACTTACAGAAGTATGGTGTGGGCCATGTATGAAAGAAGGGTGCCGTGCAATTCCCAGCTCCGTGGTGGAATGTTTCCAAGTCACAGATTGCTTTAGTAGTTGAAGTAAGCTTTTCCATTTTCAGTTGTATTTTTGTCTGAAAATGATGAACATGGAACGCTAATGAGTATCTCAAGAACATTAGGCTACTATAATCCCAAGCATTTTTTAAAAACAAACTGTTCATTAAGGATATTTAGTATTAACATTTCTAACTCACACTTTTTTAACTCCAGGCAGGAATCAAAGCTGGAATCTATAGAAAGACTTAATATGAGATACCCTGAAATTCTGAACACTGCAGATATGACTCTGATTTTGGACATTCTTTTGTTTCCCTCATGTAGAAATGCCCTCATTTTTTCACCTCCCTGGTTTTTCCTACAGCAATTTAGCACTGGGGAAAAACATCACACTAGTATAGCACAAGCCCTATCAAGATGTTTTCTTGCATATGATATCAAGATGACTTTAATTTCAAAAGATCAACAGCAGGTGAGAAAAGCAGCTCAAGCTACTACTGACAATATATCTAGATTGATGTAACAGCTTGCTTCAAAAAACAGGTCATTCCATCCACTTCCTACATGTTCACCTGACTTTGTGCATTTAGGTATGAGTATTTACACCAAAATGAAGCTTGCAGGCAGTATCTTTAAGTCAATTAGCTAAACCACAGATACATCTATGAACCTGTAAGCTCGTATAAACTCCTAAGGAATGAAAAATAAATTGGGTCATAGTAGCTATGTTTAGTATCCAATTTAACACTGGCTGGTTAGATTCCTGTTACTCAGGAAGAGTAAAAAATTTCATCAATGCATTTGTAGTCTGAATACAAAAGTATATCAAGAAAAAAAAAAGGAAAATCCTCACACATTTTCCCCACAGAACAAAATTTGAGGGAAATCTAGCCAGTTTCCTGCTTTTTCCAAATACTGGAGGACTGTATCCTGTCTATATAAAAAAATAGATCTACCATCCTTTCAATGGGCCTCCACTTTGGCAAAAGGCTGTAAAAGTTATTCTTAATAAGAATTTTAAATTACAGTATCTGGCAGAAAAAAATTGTTTGCTTCCTGTCAAACTGACAGGTGACATTAATTCCTAGCAAGGTATCCAGAAAAAAAGGTGGGTTACATAATAATTATCTTACTCCACTCTCCAGAGAAGGAGATCTGCACAGCAAATGCAGGTAGGGAGGCTAAAGATATGACTGCATTATGTCTGATCAAAGACAGCTGCAAGGATATGATGGCAGGTAAAGCACTGCTTTATGCTTTGCTGTTTCTTTTGTTCCAAACAGAGGGAACACTCAGGATGAGAAAACAGAAAACAGGTGCAGCTTTGGAATATATTCTTTGTACAATTTGTTTCCAGACCACTTTATAAATGGGGGAGTAGAACTATAAGCTGATAGCAGACGTGAAACCAACTTTCAAATTTACCAATCAATCAAATAAATGGTGCACTCTGGATTTACAGTCATTTAGGTTTGAAGCCAAAGAACTGTGAATGAAAATCCCAACTTACTGTCTACAATAAATACTGCACGACACTTCTTTGCTACTTGAGCACATTTGGAATTGATTCATATTGACTAAGTCTGAAAAATCAGTATTACCATATGCTTTAAGGTCTCAAGTAATTCTGCACAGCAATTGTCCAGCTCTTCATTGTATTTTGGGGTTGGCTTTTCAGGTTCTGTGGCATTGTTATCACATGCTATCTCCAGTTTGTTGTCTTGAAATCTAAAATAGAAACATAAGGCAGTGTAAACAACTGGGTATAGGTTTACTTGAGCAGTGCAGACTTAAAATCGTTGTGGTCTGATCCCACAAAATCTCTCTCTCACAGGCTGTTCATGAGAATTCCTACATAAAAATAGCACGAAGCATAGCTGGCCATGTGAACAAATGGGGCTCACATAATCTTCAGAGAAAAACAGAACTACTCTACCTGAGAACATGTGCTTGAGAAAACATTTGCAGGTGTTAAGACAACACTTTTTCCCGCTTTACTTTGCCCCTGTGCTGGAGGTTGTTCTCTCACAATGGACAAGGTATGCCCAGGCTTCAGCTGCTCCACAGGACAATCTAGTGCCTCACCACAAACTCACCTTTGTGCAAATTTAAACAAAGACATTTATCTGTGACCCCAGAGCAGCCAATGTACAGACACCTACCCTGTCTGGCAGGCTCTCCCACACCAGCTGTAAACTAAGACTGGGGAGAGAGAGCTGCTAGAGAGCAAAAGCAACATCTGGCATCATTACAGCAAAATATTCCTCAGCTTGTACCTGTCAGAACCCTGTCAGACAAACCCTCTTCAGCTGTCAGGACTCTGGAGAAGCTGCTCAAAGCCCTGTTAGTTAAGGTTTTTCATTACAGCATGAAAATAAAAGCTCTACCAAAGTGGGTTCTTTTTCAGTTTTCCGGTGGGTTTTTTGTTTTGTTTTGATTTGGGGTTTTTTTTTATGGTGGTTGTGGTGTGATATTTTTGTTGGTTCTTCGGTGGGTTTTTTTTATATCATCACTGTTAAAACTTTCTTGTCTGTACAAATCACTGATTCTTTCTTAAAATCTTCTGAACTTTTGACTTGAGTGAAACTTGGTGATACTTCCCTCACTGTAAAATACGCAATAGAATAAGGGAACTCACACAGGCTGAGATTTATAGAATCAGATTTTAACTTGGTACATTATATAAGTATTTTAAATACATTATGTTTGACTATGTAAAATAAAAATTTCCAATTTCTTGCAAATATCATTACTATATGAGACATAATTTGAATGTAAATAGTTTATGTAACCAAAAAATGCAGCTGCTGAGTTTGATCCAAGAGCTAGCTTATCCACTGTGACATGTTCTTTCCCCATCTCCAAAAAGAACTTTCAAGTGAAAAAAGCAGATTAATCTCAATAAAAGGAATTTTTATGCTATCTTTATTTGTATGTATTAGTGTACTTACTGCTCACTGATCCTCATGTTGACTATTTTGTTTGCCGTAGTAAATCCATTATCATTCAGTCTCTCCCATTTCATCATTAAATTATGCCAGTCTGCTGCATTATCTTTAATTTTTCTTGCACTGACAGATAAAACAGGCCTTCTTGGAGTACCATCAGGAGGACTTTTTGCTGTATGAGAAAATAAAGATACTGAAGCCATTTAAAGCATACAGAAACAATTCAGTGTCTGGTAGCTATTTGTGTGAAGGATTTCCGTGCTTTACTGGTGAATATTGATTAAAGTAAAATGGAATTTACGTTAACTGTCTTTGGTCATGAAATCTAATTCCCCATCTATTACTGTTTACAAGAAAACCATGTTATTAACCAAATGCAAGCCCGTTCTGAGATGTGACGTTGCAGCACGGACAGCAGCGGCTTTGTAGTGCTGGCAGATCTAGCAGTCTTCCGACATCAAACGACAGTCAGATGCTACACAGTGTATGACAGAAAAAAATCATGGCAGCAATTACTGTGCATGCATGCAGTGCTCATGCCATGAATGTCAGAATTAATTCACAGAAACATGTGAGCTGCAAGAGTCTGGGGGAAGGCTGGGTCCCGCTGAAGGCGGTGGATGCTTTACTGCTGAGCACAAAGCCCTCGTTTCATGGTGTCTCCTTGGCCAGACAGCCGCAGGAACCCTCTGCACATCCTCTGATCACACAAACCAGCCCCACCTCTGCTCCTCAGGCCCTGCCCTGGCAGCTAAAGCAGGGCTCAAAGCCAAGCCAAATGCCCTGCCTGAATGCTTGCTGGCTTCATCTTTTATCCACAGAGATGCCTGAAAAGAGTTCATCACATCAAAAGATACAAAGTCCACACAGAATCACAGAATGAGTCAGGTTGAGAGGGACCACAGTGGGTCAGCTGGTCCAACCTTCCTGCTTAAGCAGGGCCATCCCAGAGCACTTGGCACAGGATTGCGTCCAGATGGCTCTCGGGTATCTCCAGTGAAGGAGACTCCACAGCTCCTCCGGACAATCTGTTTCAGGGCTCGGTCACTGCATAGTAAAGAAGTTCCTCATGTTCAGGTGGAATTTACTGTGCATCAGTTTCTGCCTGTTGCCTCTTATTCGGTTGGTTGCCACCACCGAGAAGAGCCTGGCTCAATTCTCTTAGCACCCACCCTTTAGATATTTATACACAGGGATGCGGTAACACACACGGGGGGCCCCAGCTCCAGCCGGGACATGAGCGAGGTGCTGGGCACCGTGCACACCGCGGTGTGACAGTACCAGCCTGGCGAGCTAGCAGTACACCACGGGCACATCGAATCCCGATAGTTTGCTGAGAAAACGCCGGGACCCCGCCTCCGGCCGCTCCCCGCTACCACCCCGCGTTCGCTCCCCCGGCTCCCCCCTCACTCACCCGCCATGGCGACCCCGCCGCCCCGCGGNGGGCGGGCTCCGCGGGGGTCGGCGGCTGTTACCGCCCGGGCAGCGGCTGCCGGGGCTGCGTCGCCCTCGCCTTGCCCGGGCTCTGGGTCTGGGCGGTAAATCCGGCATAAGCCGAGGTAAAGCCGGGGAAGGCGAGGCAGCCGCGCGGGTGTCCGGCCGGGAGCCGCTGGCTCTGTCCTTCTCTGGCAGGGGCTGCAGCCCCACAGGTGCGAGAAGGGACCTTTTGGGAAGGAGCGGTTTGAAATATCTGAGTATGTTTCAGTAGAATGTGTTTAAGAAATGCATTGGAGGAAGGGAGGTTAAGACAAGGGGGAATGGCTTCAAACTGAAAGAAGGGCAGGTTTATGTTAGATATTAGGAATAAATTCTTCACTATGACAGTAGCGAGGCGCTGAAACAGGTTGCTCAGAGAAGCTGTGGGTACTCCATCCTCGAAAGTGTTCAAGGCGAGCTTGGATGCGGCTCAGAGCAACCTGGTCTAGTGCAAGGTGCCCCTGCCCATGGCAGGAGGGTTGGAACTCCACGATCTTTAGGGTCCTTTCCTTCCCAAACCATTCTAGGATTCTGTGAAGGTTTCGTGAGGTGTCACAAGACCATCAGCGTGAATACAGCTGAGTTTTCCCATCCCTATGAGGATGTGCAGTGACTGTGGGTTCCCCTTTTTCTACCCTTTCCGTCTCTTTCTTCTAGATTTGTTTTGTTATTTATTTTTATTATGTCGCAGAGAAAAGAAACAAACATCATTTGAGCCAAAAATGCGACATTTCATGAGTTATGTAAAAGCGAAGTGTGTGTTAATCAGGTATCCATGACCTGTGTGCCAGCTGGTCATTTGACTGTGTGCAGGACACATGAAAGCAGAGCTCCTTTGACGGGGTAAATGTTTGTGTTCTTTGCTCTGCTTGGCAGCATTCTGCTGTGAAAAGCTCTGGAGATGTGACAGTGGGATACCCTGCTCTGGGGCTAAATGTATGAGAAGTATTAGAAAAGAAAACCACTTTCCTTTTAGTTGGTAGGATCTAGCTGAGAACAGAGACTGTTGTGTTTAGCTTTGGTCATATGGGAGTTTGTCTGTGCTCTGAAGAACTTAAGTGTAAGTTTTAATGCCGAAGATTAAAAAAAAAATGGACTTGTCCTCCCTCTTGTACAAACAGAACCCTTGGACTCAGAGAAATGCCCTGACAGCTTTAGCTTCTTGCAGTCTATCTGTGGCATATCCTGCCACTGAACCTTTAACCACTGCCTGTCTGCTGAACCACAGGATTATCTCTCACTTTAGTTGCCTCTGTTAGGCAGCATTGAGCCTTATTCCTGTTTCTGAGATCAGAAAAAAAAAAAAAACCAAGCTGCTTTTCAAAACATGGCCTTGAATTCAGTATTTAAGAACTTGTGAAGTCTGAGAGTTGAGAAGGAAGGACTCTGGTGATTGTTTTTGATGTGGTATTTTTCTCCACTTTATCTCTGCTGCAGGACAGCTGCTTAGCACAAGCTGATTTGCCCTATGCGACTGTTATGTACTTCAGAATAACTGTGGCTGACACAGACTGAACATATGCATCCAGTTCCTAAATCTGCCTGAGAAAATAGATTGTATCCACTGTTTGCCTTTGATTAATGAGGTAGGAAAAACAGATAACAATTAATCCTAAAGCTGTTACAGACTACATGTGATACACAACTGTCGTTAGAGGGATATTGAAGACTTTAGGCTTAAAAGGAGAGAATTGTGGTGTTTGTGCAGATGTTTTGAATGTACAGGCCACATGAGAGATCTTCTAATCCCTTACACATTTGGTTAGTGTAGATAAAATTACTTAATTAGTATTTTTTTAATGAAATTATGGGTTTGAACTTTCACTTATGTGTTTTTACACAAGCAGTGCAAGTGTTTTGTTAGTTTGTAAACCACTCAAGATGAAACTCATTGGTGTACAATATCAAGAAATTGTAGTTAATTGATAATTTTTTTCCTTTTTTTGATTATACAGGGTGAATGGGTTATAGAGAACAAAATCTTAATTTGTTTTTTTGACTACTTTACCATCAGAGATTGTATATAAATTTTACAAGGAGTGTGAACCCTAACCTGACTGCAGAGTTTTTTAATTTAACTTAGTATGTGACAAGAAATAATTGCTCCCGTGATTTTTTGTGGGTGGGAAGAAAAAACCCTATCAATCTTTCAATTTTTTTCTTTTTTTTACATTAAGTGTAAACTTCCAAAATATGCATCAGGCTGCAGATAGGGTTATTGTAGAGGAAAGAGGAAAACTCTTTTTCTGGATAATAAAAATTTGCATATTTCCATAGTTGGTAATCAGTTACTCTGGTTTTAATTGTTTAGTTGAGCTGGAAGAATAAGTGATAGAAACTAGGAGAGGATGAATTCTGAGGACTTGGAAGGTCCTTTGGCAGCTGAGGAGTGTGAGATGGTTCCAGCTACAAGAGCAGCTTTGGATGCTGACATATGTAAATTGCAAGAGTCACAAAGGGGACTTAAAAACCAAAATATGTGAAATTCATGAGGCAGTAGCTGGATAGTAGTAGAAATTGAGGTTAGACAGAGGAAGATTTGTACATGTGAGACTCAGGACAAAGACTGGATTTTGTTTTATTAGAGAAAAGAAAAAAGACCATTGACTAGTAAAATTACTAAAATGGCAAAACAGCCCATTTAGAGCAGCAAACGAGACTTTAGCAGTGGATTATTTTTGTATTTAGTTGACTGTAGATAAAAAGTAGTAAATGCTGAAGGAAGGGGTAGGAGACTTAAAATATAGGATGGGAAATAGATGGTTTGTAAAAATATTGTGGAAGTGTCATGACACACTGAGGTTATCTGTTAACTTAGTAAACATCTCTGAAAGGAACTCTTAATTCAAAAATAGTTTGGACATATGTATCAGCTGTTTTTTATGATATTTCATGAAATACATCATGATAAGTTGTAAACATGGGAGGAGAGTGGAACTAATTTCTAAACTGTAGCAAGCAGTAAAATTTATCACAATGTGGGACATCTAACATTTTTCCCTAGAGTAGTTACTGGCAGTTTTTGTAACAGATAAAATATAAGCCAAATAACCAGTCTTTATTCCAGTGGTCTTGCCTGTGACATGCGTCGGCAATGTCATGCAAACAGTCCCTTTGGATTTCGTGGAATTGTATATTGACAGCAAGTGTTGCAGGGCCCAAAGTGTGTGTACTGAATGCTCTTGCACAGTAGCTGAAACAGTTGAAAAACTGAGATGCCAGAGCTTTTCACAGCAGTGGAGATATTAAGAGATAAAAAGAACAGCTTTTTTTTTTTCTAATTTAGTTGATGCACACTGCAAGCAATGTATGAAGCTGCCAAACAAAAAACATTTTCCGTCCTTAAAGAATTAAAAACTAGGCACAATAGGACATATCACAAATTGCAGTAGGAGTACTTCACAGAATGATTGTGAGCATTTAGAAGCATTTCTAACTTCAGTTGGCAGATTTCTGGTTTTTATTTCTCTAAGGAAGTTCTAACTCTGCTGAAGCTAAAGAAAATATTTAGTGTTAAGATCTTAAACAACCATAGAAAACTTTCTGTCTGCAGAAATCCAAAATTCTTTTCTTGGAAAACTGCAAGTATTTTTCATAGACTCTATACCATTCTGTTAATCTGACTTGCTCACGGCAAAATAAAATTCAAGAAGCGAAGGCTTCTTTTCTTTTCCATGTTTCAAAGTCACCCATGAGGAGAAGCAGCAGCTACTGCTGCAAAATGTTCTTGTCAAGGCTGTAGTGATGAGAAAAATTACTGTGTTTAATTAAATTTTTTGAATATTTTTTACATTCCTCATGGTCAGCTTTTTCTGAAGGTGCCAGTATGTTATTACTGTGGTGAGCTCTAACTACATTGTTTTTCTTGGAGAAGGCAAACAGACTCTTTGTTTCTGTTATTCTTAGATATTGTCCCCTGAGTATATTTACAGTATTGCTCACAAGCATTAAATTATTTTCTTATCCATGAAAGGAAACCTGGACATATGGTACTTTTTTCCTGTTTGCTCCTTATCTTTCTAAATTCAGTTGCTACATGGATATTTTCCTGTGTCTGTCAAAATAGGAGTTCTTAATTTTTACTTTCCCCTTTCTTCCCGCATTATTCTAGTTTTTTGGTTGTTATTTGAATGTGTAGCAGGTAGCTCTAGCTGAACTGTTTCTCAGCTGTGTTTTTTCTTGGGCTGAGGGGCATTAAGGAGTGGAGCACAAATGCTGGTTTGTTGCTTTGATCTTACAGCGTTGTCTGACACAGTGGATATCCCATGCTCTTGGGCACCGGTTGGATTGAGGGTAGAGGTGGCAGAAAGATGAAGAAATATATCCCATGGATTGTTCAGTGTCAGAGGCCTTATGGTTTTTTTCACTAGGCAGATGAACAGAAACACTGCATTTGAACTCAACTTTGACAAGCTTCCAGCTGCAAGGGAAAGTGGTTATCCCATATTTAGTGGTTACCATACATCCTTATGTGTTAGCTGAACTTAAAAAATACACTTCGGTAAGAAGAAGTTTCATCTAAGAATAGGTTACACTCACAGGAGTTTAACTTGCTTTTTCTTTGTGCAAAGCAAAAACTGAGAATTTTTTCTTCTTTTTTTTGCCAAGTTTTGCCTATCTGTTAACCTTTTACTCTCTCCACACAAGTTAATGACATGTCTTTTGCTTTTGTCTTTCAGATTTCCTTATGTGGTCATGTAGATGTATTTATTTCAGCCTTAAAATTGCTGATGCAAATCCTTGCTATGGCATCTGTGGCTTCACCGGTTATATTTAAGGAATTTTGTCCCTTGTATTATCTCCTCAATGCCATTCCTACAAAGATCCAAAAAGGCTTTCGCTCTATTGTGGTTTACCTCACAGCACTTGATACCAATGGAGACTACATTGCTGTGGGGAGCAGCATTGGAATGCTTTATCTCTACTGCAGACATTTAAACCAGATGAAAAAATACAATTTTGAGGTAAATACTGACTTTTACTGTTGTCTCTTCCGATGAAGCTGAGTTGCTCAGAATTGAGCTCTCCTGTTGGTGTCTCATTAACTTTGTGCGTTCTTTGTATGGTTTGTTTCAACAGGGGAGGTGTGAATCTATAACTTTTGTAAAGCTGTTGAGTTGTTTCGATGATCTGGTTGCTGTTGGGACAGCCTCAGGTCGGGTTGCAGTTTTTCAGCTTGTGTCTTCGTTACCTGGAAGGAACAAACAGGTAAATCTTTGCATTTGGCTAAACTTCTGTGAGGTTTAATATGACCTAATTTGGTAGAGTGTTACAGTGATTCTTTGTGAAACCCAGCCAGTCTTGCCTGATGAAATAGCTGTGAATATGGTTTAAGCTTTATATGCTAAGCTTATAAAACAATACTGTTAAAGCATGCTTTGCATTACAAAAGATGTTTTTAATGAAATACGTTTCTGAGAGATTTCTCATGTGTGATAATTAAGACTTGCACTTTTGTACTTGATCTCCAGTTAAACTAGTCAGGAGTCACTGAATAGGCTTTGTGCATCCATTTTCTCTTCAGTTCATTCTTGCGTTGCTTTGTTATTGTTTCACAGCTTCGCAGGTTTGATGTTGCTGGCATCCACAAAAGTAGCATTACAGCTTTAGCGTGGAGTCCCAATGGAATGAAATTATTCTCTGGAGATGACAAAGGAAAGATTGTCTACTCTGCCCTAGACCTAGACCAGGTGGGCATTTGTTATAGGGACCTTAATTCACATTTACACTTTCTGAAAGAATGCTTGTGTGTTTAAACTGTTTAGCAGTTACTTAATTGCTCAGTGTTATGTGTTTAGTTGGATGGCTTTATTGGTATGTGTACACTTGGCCAAGTGTGTGCACACCCAGCAAGGCAACCATTGGATATCCTTCACAACTGTCTTACCTTTTTAAAGAAGTAATGCATTTTGAAAGAAGTAGTGATCCTTCTCATTTTTCATGAAATAACTATCAAATCTTTCTTCAGCTTTCAGCCAGTACTTTCTCTCTTGTTGGGAAGGGGTATTTTTGACTGATGTGGCTCTATTGATGAAGTACTTCTCCCAGGATTGTTCAGCATCTCAGTCTAGAATGTGGAATGAAAGTAACATTTGGGTGCTGCTGGCTGACTAGCATGTTACCTGTAAATGGAATTTTTCTCACACCTTGTTAGTTAATACAGACCTGAGATGTCAATAAAATGAATGCTCACTTGAATTTCTATATGGAAGAAAAGTTTAAACAACATCTGTCCTGATTTATCTGTGACTGCTCCTCAATTTGGTTTGACAGAAATCACCAAAAGTAATGATTATCTCAGTGATGTATGAGCTGGCAGTGGGGGAGGAAGAAAGTGTGTCCTAAACTTTCTGTTGACTCAAGAGAAATGTATTAGCTAATATTCCAAGAGAAACTACATTTCATAGTGTGTCACACACAATCTAACTCCCCTCTTGCCTATGTAAATTAAGTCTGTATTCATTAGGTGAATTTCATGCAACAGGAGTTCAAAAGCTTTTTGTTTGTTTAGTTTTTGGGCTTATAAATTTATTTGAAGTGTTAGTTACTACCTTGTATTTTTAGGAGAGTCTGACTCTTATGAATTGTGTGTATCTTTGAAAGGGTATTTGCAACTCCAGCCTTGTATTGGAAGAGCCATCTTCGATTGTCCAGCTGGATTACAACCAGAAGGTGCTGCTTGTCTCTACTTTACAGCGGACTCTGCTTTTTTACACAGAAGAGAAATCCGTCAACCAAGTTGGAACACAGCCCAGAAAAAAGTAACCCTCGTAAAATCCTGATGCAGGCTCATCTATTAATTTTTGCATTTCAAAGTGAATTACAGACAGAGTGATCTAGGCAGTAAAATTAATACAACACAGCAGTCTGCTCATAGAAAGCTAGTTACAATAGCTATATATGGTCGAACATGAAATGACAATTACACCTATTTAGAAAGTACATGGTTGCAAGTATGTCACAATCATATTTTCAAGGCACTATTAGGCAAAAATACTTAGGATGTTTTCTCATTGTTTAAACTGAAATCACTGCCAAACTTCCTCTGCAGTCCCTCTTTGTTTACTGTGACTTGGAGTGAGCAAGCGTTGTAATCAAGTCTGTCTAGTGGGTGATGTAATATTTGATGCAAAAAGCAAGTCAGCATCCCTGTTTTTCTTATACACTGAAGTGAGTTAATAGGGACAATGTATAGTAAACACTTACATTTGAGTTGAAGACTAGGAACCTCTTGTGTGGCTTTGACATCTTCTCTTGTGTAATCCCTCTCGGGCAAGGAAGAGGGAACCCGGTCGTGGAACAGCATGACTGACTCTATCTCTAAGCAGAGGAAATTTGCACTTGAAAGAGGGTTTATGATGTATCTTTCAGGGATATGAATAGTAAGAGGAATACCAAGGGCCATCTTATATGTGAAGGGTTTTCTTGGGTGATAGTAGTGTTTCTGTGTATAAGTAATGAAGGGTTTAACAGCTGAGGTCTGTTCCTTGCTTCTTGCAAGTAAAGGCTGTGAGTTTCTTAGCATTATTTTGTGGTGTTTTGCTTGTTTTTTTATTAATTCTGGGGGAAAGAAGAGTGCATAGTAGGATCTTTTTGAGATGGACAGAGTGGCATTAAGGGTATGAAGCTTATTAGGAGGAGTCATTTAACTTGCTTAATTGATGCAGTGTCTGAAATCCAAAGCAGATGATATCTCCATCCTGTTATTTGGAATTACTGCTCTTGTCTTACTGTAACTAAATTTGTACTCCAGACATTTGACTGAATATCTTAATCAAAGATAATTTTGACAATTTGTGGTTGTAAATTTGTGCCATTAGTTTTAAAAATTGTTTCTAAGTTGAGTATATGGCTTTTAAAATAAATTCTTTCGCATTTTAGCGCTGGCAAATTTGGAGCATGTTTTATACCTGGCCTGTGTAAACAGAGTGACCTGACACTATTTGCTGCCAGACCTGGGCTTCGTCTGTGGAAGTCTGATGTTCATGGGACTGTTCAGGCCACATTCATATTGAAAGATGTATTTGCTGGAGGAATAAAAACTTTTGAACTGTATCCTCGTTTGGAGCCACCTGACAGAGGAAGTTACAGCTCTCCAGAGAAACACCTTGGGCTTGTTTCATGCTTTTTCCAAGAAGGATGGGTGCTGACCTGGAACGAATACAGCATCTATTTACTAGACACTGTGAACCAGGTAAATAAATCTTGTGGCTGCATATTTTGTTTCTTCCATGTTTTTTTTCATGCTATGCCATGAGACTCTGTTTTGGTTATCCATTCCATGGCTGTGATTTAAATCCATATTTAAAATGATCAAAAAAGAATATTTATTGTCTCCCTCCTCAAGTTGTCATTGCAACGATATACTCACCAACTAGCTTAGTAATGAAAATTACATATATTTAAAGCTTTCAGTTGAGGTGTTAACAGCATAATCAATTCTGATGCTTAGTGAAACATACAGAAACCTACAATCTAGGAATTAATGCAAAAAGATATTTTAGGCCTGTATCATGTGCCTGGAGCTATTTATTCTTTCCCTTCTACTACTGTTGGTGTCTGAAAAAATAGAAGTATTACCTTTTATTTGGTATACAATGGAGGGTTAGATATTTTGTTCTCTTTAAAACGCATATGAAGGTGGATACAAACTAGTATATTTTTGTCTAAATTATATTAAACCTTTGTACTGTGGCACTCTTCTGCCACCAAATTGTGTATTGCTTGTTATATTTAGTTGCCTTTAGTTGGACAAAGAATAGATCTATGGAATTTAAATTAGTATAAAAATGGAGCTGCATCATGATTAAAGAGTTCTTTCCTGTTTCTTTTTTCTTTTTTTCTTTTTTCTTTTTTTTTTAATAAGATAAAAAATCTTTATCCTGTAGCTGTTTATGTTGATTAAAACCTAGCGAATGCTTTTGTTCAGAGTACCATGTTGTGCAAACACTGCGTTAATCTGATGCCAATTACTTCTTTCTCTGTTGACTCTTTACAGGCTTTGATTGGTGGCTTGGAAGGATATGGTGATATTGTGTCGGTGTCCTGTACCAATAATGAGATTTTTCTCTTAAAGGGAGATAGAGACATAATAAGAATTTCAAATAGACCTGAAGGACTGTCATCAATAGGTTTGTATAGATTAATAAGCTTAGTATGTGGAAATTAGTAAGTTTAGTGTGTATAAATTAGTGTAGTACCTCATGGAGCATGGTACCTATTGTACTTTTTTAATAAAAAAAACCCCAAAACCAACAAAACTGAAACAAACTAAACCTTACACAAAACCCTTCAGATTATTGCAAAAGCCTGCCAGGTCCTGTAGAGTTACTCATCTGTTCTGATAGGTTATATTTAGAGATCTGGTTTATCTGCTTATCTGAGCTTCTCTTTTGGCTGCAGTGAGAATGGGGGCATTAAGAAATTAAATATGCTTGCCTTTTTTGAGAGTGGATCAGCATTAACCTAACGAGGCATCTCTAATCTGTGCATTTGAGAGCTCATTCTGAACCATGATGGTGAAGCAGTCTGGATTCCTGATCATGGTTATCCCTTTAGGATCAGTCTCAATAGCTGAATATGTTGATTCTGTGCCACATTCCAGGGGAAATCTCAGCCTTCCTAGCAATGGAAAAGAATTGACAAATAAATCCAAAGAATGCTCACTAAAATTCCAAAAATAATTTGACTGTTTAATACTTGTTGCCATCTGAGTTAAACATTTATGTTACTAGAACTCTCTAAAAGGGACTACTAATGCATTTAAATACTCCTTCTTAGCTTTGTATTAGCAAAATGATAATAAATATGCTATGAAGTCTCATTGGATACTGGAGAACTTAACTTTCTTGTCATTGCTTATTGGCAATAGCTTTAGTCATTTGGGCAGTTCTTTACTCACAAATGTCTAGAGGCTGTTTATTAGTTTAATCTCAACTTTCAAGTATAGTTTGAAAGGAGCCTTTAGAAGTGTATTTTCTTCCAATCACCACAGTGATTTATCTGGTAATTTTCCTTGTGTTTTTTTTAAGCTACTGAATGTCTGAATGAAGAAGTTAAAGATATAGCATGGTGCTTTAGTGTGTGATACAATTGGGTCTTCCAAGCTGCAGACCTGTACTATTCTTTATATATAAACATAAATTCAGAATTTTGCTAATACAAGCTTGATACAGGGTTTGGGAGAAGTGCTTTCATATAAACTTCCTGCAAATTAATCTGTATTGTGTGTGTGTATGTGTGTATGTGTGCAGATATTTATTTTTAAATGCTGTGAGCTTAATTTTTTTTTTGCATAAATATTCTTTTCTTTCAATACTCTCCAAGAATTATGCTCCTACTCACTTGATGCTAGTATTTGTACTTGAACTAGTATTTATACTTTTATTTTTCTTTTGGACAGTTTCAGATGTGAATTCAAAATTGTCAAATCCTTTAACAGATACAAGTCCTAAATTGCTGACCCCATCATCAGTAGTTTCATCTGTATCATCCAGCCCGTCAGTGGAAACAGAAAAAAAAATGGTTACTTCCCCTTCAGTTACTGGTGATAAAAATGGCACTACTTCTTCAGTCAAAGATGATCTGGAAACTCCAACAGTATCAGAGAAAAATTTTGATAGAGTGGGAGACTCGAGCAATGAAACCAGAAAAAGGGGCTGCTCTGTAGTGAGTGAATCACGAAGCAGGAGCAGCTCTGTGAACTCTGTGGACAGTGGCTCGAGCTTCATGATGTGTTCAGACCAACTTCCAGAAGCTCAGAGAGAAGGTCAGCTTTGTTCACAACGGTTCAGCACCATCAGCTCTGAAGATTTTGATCAAGAACTCATTGTAAAGCCAATTAAGGTGAAAAAGAAAAAAAAGAAGAAACAGGGTAGGTCGAGCAGAACTTTCCCTGCCACCGCTCCTTGTTAGAGCATGTTACATGGAAGAGTCTGTGTTTGGCAGGCTTCGTGCGTATTGTGTTGTCGTGCTTCTGAAATGATTGAGGGGTTGCAGTGGGCTATTTCTGTTTAGGATGAAAATCTCCTTTAAAAGTGATAAATTGATGAAGTCTTTTTAGATCTGTTTGGAGTTTATTTCTTTCATTTTGCTTTATGTAAACATACTTCGAGTTCTAATGTATTCATTAATGGGAGCATACAGTAGGCTCTGCGTCCAGTTTTATGTTGGAATTGTGTAATATCTATTCATCCTATTCATAATATTTGGCCGTGTCTTTCTTAGCCGTCCTTTTTAGTTTGATAAAATAGTGTGAGTACTTGATGCTAATTTTAATTGTTTACTATATTAAGACTTCTTTTGGCTTTATATGTCTCATTTAATGTTAAAGTTGAAAAAAATCAGTATGGTTAGAATTTAGATTTAGCTTTGTTCTTCCTCCAGTTCTAAAAATATTTTAATTTCTTACTTTGCAGTGGAATTTAGTAGATTTTATTAATACTATTTTTCTCCCTTTTTTTCATGTGTGTATGTGTGATAACAGAAAGTGGGACAAGGAAAAGCCACAGCTCTCTGGAAGGCACACCAATTTATGAGCGTCAGCTTTCTGGTGGCAGTCCACATTCCTTGAATGCAGACTCCTTTTCCATGACTTCCAGCATAATGAGTGGCAGCATTGATCATTTGAGTACTGGTTCTCCAGATCAGGAAAGCATGTTCAGTATGGAGTCCCATACGATTTTGCAAGAAGATAACGGTTCAGAAACTTTCAGTGTCCTACAGTCTCCTGAGTCAGCAGCTGTACTAATTAATGAAGAAAATGGAGATGTGGTTGATTTACAGAAACTTCCAAACAGTGACAGTGGCATGGGTACTTCAGCTCTTATAGATACTTTGACATCTGCATCTCCTCTGATGCTCACAGAAGACTTGACAAGCAGTGTTGATGGTGAATGTAATGGAGGTATGGTTTCTGCAAGCAATGAATGCTGTCCTGGAAAGCTGAGCCAAGAGGAGGAGGAGGAGCAGGATTTTCCTACATTGTGTAAAATAGATGAAGACTTGGATAAAATGAAGCTGCAGGATACTGAAAAATCTTCTGAAGATCCAGACCTTAGAGACCGGATGTTTTTGGAATGTGACAGTATACTTGGTGTCCAGACATCTCTGACACCAAAGGAAAGTGATGAAACTGGTGGGGAAGGCCAACAGCAGCTCTCTCTAATCCACAGTGCTCTGTCAGACTCTTCTGTGCTGCAGTTTGAGATCTCTGACAATGTTCATTCAGATAACTGTTCCATTTCTGGTTGGAATTTTGAAAGTGCAATCAAAGCTAAATGTAGTACTAGCACTGCTGAAAGGGTAGCAGACACTCATGAAAGTAAGACTGAAAAATCTGCCTCAAGTGATGAAGAGGATATTTATGGACATGGATTACCATATTCATCCTCAGAGACCAGCATGCCTGAAGCTGGTGCTGTGCCTGGTGCACAGGATGTAGCCAAGATAAGCCTAGATGAAATGGTGCTGTTAAAATCTGATCAGGTATTTCTTTTCAGTTTAATTAAAGTACCTTTAACTGTAAAAAGAAACGGCTTTTCAAAAGACACATTCCTGCAATTACTGTCCTTTACATCTTTAGGAGAGCAATTTTTTTTACTTGATTCAATACACAAGTAAAGTATAAAGCCAGACAACAGTACGTGTTGTAACTCTTACAAAATGTGATGGATCTGATTTCAGAATGGGTGATGTGTGCTTGCAATGCAAAGAAGCTGTTCTGGCTGTGTTATTCCCAGCTAAATAAAAATGCTGTTAGAAACCCTTCCATTAAAGAGTGAACAGTAAAACCCAGTCAGGCTAAAGGGTTGTTTGGATCTCCAGTAGTCCAAATTCTGTGTGATGCTGTTCCCAAATTCAGCTGACTTCATGGAGAATTTATGCTAATTATCTCACATGGCTGACTTCTGCTTAAGGATTTTTTTACCTGTAAATACTCAGAATAAGGATTAGTCTCTGCCCCCTAGCCAGCAGTAGCTAGTACTGTTTAAAATGTTGACAGTTTCCTTTTTCTGTTTTTGCTCTTTCCTTCATCTTATATTGTGAGTAATCCTCATAGGGACTATAGAAAAGAAGTACTAAAGTTAATTGTAAAATCTGCAAAATTGCCAGAATCACTGGGACTTTTAGCAGAAGTCTTAAGAAGGAGATGCAGTTCTTGTAGGGTGGGGATTTTGTTTCTTTTAGATCTGTGACAGCCTTGTACTGAGATCAACCAAATACTGATTCATAAAGGTTGAGTTATAAGTTGATGGTCTCCTATCTAGTAACAGCTGCAGCCCAAAGTGCAGAAGATTTTAGTTTCAGGTTATGGTATTCTTATACTCTGTCATGTGCAGAAAACTTCCCTGGTAATGTATGCAGTGCTTGAGTTCCCCTCATGCAAGCAATCAAAATTTGAGAGCAGCTTATAAACCAGGTTTCTGCAAGACATGGCTCCTCTGTCATACAGAGAGTACTGGAGTTGGATGTTCAGCTGTCTCTGCCCTCCAGCTGTCTTATTCCCTTTGCTCATCACTTCCTAGACAATGAATAATTTCCTGGACTACAGGCAGACTGTATGTTTTTATGTATTCCTTCTTTGGAGGTGGATGACAGGGTGGAGGGGTTTCTTTTTTTGCTAAATCTGTTGTTCTGGCAGTCTCATTGTGCACATATAGCCTTAGAGAACAGTGACAGATGTAGTTTTATTTTACACTAGGCAAATTTATTCATTGATTAAAGTAAGATTAAAGATTAAGTTTAGCTTCTTTTAAATCAAAATGTGGGAGCTGCTGTTCTTATATACCCATTTTCTTATGCAGTTTGAAGACACCTGACACTGTTCTGACTCTACAGTTTTTAGTTTGCAGAGAGCTGGATGGGATACTCTGGCCCTGGTTATGGCATCCTGAGCCTGGTTGTCTCAGAAAAATACATTTGGTGCCTGGACTACCGAGGCAGCCTGTACTGCAGTGCCCTTCCTGCAGCCGGGCTGCGCTGGCAGAAGTTTGAGGATGGAGTCCAGCAAGTGGCAGTTTCCCCCTCAGGTGGGTTGGCTTCTGCTGCGCTGTCACCTTGTAAATGTAAAACTTGGATAGACTCGGGCATTTTCTTTGTTTTCGTTTTTTGGTTGTTTGTTTTTTGTGTTTTTGTTTTGTTTTGTTTTTTAATATCAGTTATTATTTAATTAGGTGAAGCTTGTCATTTTTATGAGATTACAGATACAGTTGAGTGCATATGTAATTTCCACGTAGGCAGTTTATTGTTTGTTTCAAATCAATTACTTCCAGAAACTTGGTTGTTTAGGGCGTTTCATGTTAAAGTAGTGTATTGGTTTGAATTTCTTTCGGTTCGTTTTGGGTTTTTTTGATAGTCAAAGTTATATGATTGCATCTTCACTACCTCTGCATCCCATGTTCTAGTTTAAGTGGCTGTCTTTCTAACAGGTTCACATTGCGTTTTGGGAGGTTTTCAACATGCATTTGCCTGATTAAAGTGAACTTCAGAAGCAGCAGTTTAGTGATAGGCAGAGAAGAGCTCCTTGTCTATACAAAACCTTGATTTTTGTTACAGAGCTATAGAAGTTCTTGGCTGTGAGGGTGGTGAGGCACAGGAAGAGGTTGCCCAGAGAAACTGTGGCTGCCCCATCCCTGGAGGTGTTCAAGGCCAGGCTGGATGAGGCCCTCAGCAGTCTGGTCAAGTGGGAGGTGTCCCTGCCCGTGGCAGAGGGATTGGAACTAGATGATCTTTAAGATCCCTTCCCACCCAAACCATTCTGTGATTCACAATTTTAATATTCTTTTTCTTGTAAATGTAAAATTGGCTTTGTATGTGCGTGGGTTGGCTGATTTGATTTCCTTTTAAATACTGAAGGAAAAAACCTTTGAAGTTTTAGTACATTTGCATACGCGTTTGTTCTGGATGCTTGTGAATGAGGATTATGTTGGATTAAAAATAAGCAGGTTTTGGTTATAAACTTGCGTCACTTTTGGCCTTCCAGATTGTTCCAGGACTGGAATGAACATATGAAGTTCCTCAGCCATTTTAATTTCTTTGTCTCCTGCCTTGCCACTACTTTTCTTCCCTGTCATCTTTAAAAGCACATTTCAATCTTCCCTTCTCTCTGTAGGGGAACGGTTGCGATCTGTTTCAAGAAGAAAGAAATTATATTTGATCTGTAGCTGTGCTCTGCTATAGCCAAAACAATTTGAGTACTTGTACTAGGTGAGGATGTGGGTTCATCCAGCTCAGAATCTTACCCATAGGAGCGGTCAACAGCAGGTCCCTGCAGAAGAGTGAAAGGAATGGGCGTGTGTCATGTTTGCGCTTGGTAGTTTCAGGCTGCAGTTGTTGGTGGCTCAGATTGCCTGGGCAGAATGTTGTTCCTCTGCATTTCTTATCCTTCAGTTCCAGGAATTCACCCAGCTTTTCACTGAACCTGTGTAAGTTTCTAGCATCCAAAGTTTGCCATGGATGTATTAATGCAGGAGCATGTTAACCGCAACATGTCAAAATGGAAATAAATGCAACTTTGTGGAATCATTTGAAGGAAATTAATATGACAATGTACTGTTCTGGTACAAGCCAGCAGTTAAGTTTGATGTTCCATTTGGGTTTCATTTTTTAAGCTATTATTATATATTAGAAGTCAGTTACTGTTCTGGTCTTGATTAAAAAGAAAATTGTAAGAGTTTCTTAAAATTTAATTTTTGATTAATGGTACTGGTTTGTTTTTCCCCTCCTATTAGTTTAGGTGTAGCTAGGACACATCACCTGTGACTGTTGCAGTAATTGCTGGGTGTTATTATGTTCTTTCTTTACTTCTTATACAGGGGCTCTACTCTGGAAGATTGAACAGAAGACTAACAAAGCTTTTGCTTGTGGAAAAGTAACTATAAAAGGAAAACGGCACTGGTATGAGGCTTTACCCCAGGCTGTATTTGTAGCTCTGAGTGATGACACCGCCTGGATTATCAGGACAAATGGAGATCTGTATCTGCAAACAGGTACCTGAATTAATTGCAGGCTCTTTGAATTTTTGTGGGCTGAGATTATTAGATTTCAAGTCTATAGAATGATCACAATTTGCTATAAACTTTTATCTGCAGCCAGGACATAAGGAAACCTTTTTATCTTGAGAAACACTTGGAAACAGTTGTGAGATTTTGTGTAATTAGAAGAGTGGAAAAGCCAGTTCATGGCCACTTGTTTTGTGTGTGCCAAATGAAGTACATACAGTACAGAGAATTTATAACATGGGGAGGATATGAGATGGATGGAGATAAATGGAAAGGGATTGTAGAAAATGTCAAAATAATACCCTTCCTTTGAAAGTGGTGTGGTGCACTGAAACAACTCAGCCTTAAGTGGGCAGAATAGGGGAAAGTAGAAGCTTTGTGTTTTGAAAAGCACAGATCTCTTGAAGGTAGGAGTTACCACTTGATAATGAAAGGAAGGTATTTTGAGACAGAAGATGGTGAAGTGCTTTGGAAGTATAGACAAGTGGTATGTATTTTATGTGATAGAGAAAGCAAAGCCATGGGGGAATGGAATGGGCTGTGGAGCAGGAATCTTTGCACCTGCCTTCTTAATGGATGTGAGTGAGGCACAAATTGGAAAAAGGGGTAGTGGCAACGTTGAAGTCATGGCCTTAGTTTTAAGTTCCCCCGTGAATAGAAGAGGGTGTATTTGGAAGATGTTACACAAACAATATTCAGGCTAAATGCAAGGAGCTAGGATGAAGGATGGCAGTACTAGTTTCAGAGTTAAGGGAGAGAAGTATCAAGGACTCTCAGGCATATGGGGCTTGCACAGAGAGCTGAGTTACTAATGAAAAATTAACAGTAACATGATGAAGGAATTACTGGTGAATGAAGAGGAGAACTGGGTTAAGGGGAAGCTGCATAAGACGTACAAAAACAGGACAGCATCTCTGAGTGGCTATCAAAATTCTTATTTACCTTTCATTTAATTTTGGCACTCTCGTAATTTCTCTTTTAGGTTTAGTTACTGCAGCACAATACAAAAATTCTTTGTGATTAAGAAGACTGTTTTAAGTACACATCACCGTTTCAAAGACACTATTAAAATTATTTTTTTAGTTAAGTGTGGTAGTTCCAGAGAAATCAAGTGGCCTGCCCATGGTCACATGCATATTGCCAACAGGCATGGATAGTGGTGATGGAGAGTGAATTTTGAATGCTAATCATACAGGGCTCTGTGGAGGTTTGAATCAATATTTTTCTTCCCTTTGAGAGATTGGTTTGGTTACATCAGCTTACATTCTGCTGTTCTTAGGCTTCCAAATTTGTCTTTTGATGCAAAAAATAAATTGTCAGTGTATCTGTCTTGCTAACCTGAGGCAACCAGTGAAAATTGTTTCTCAAGGATCTTTTCATTCCCTTCACTGTCTTGTGTAACATTTATAACAGAAGTGTGTGCTCAGAGGTTTAGAAATGAGTGTTCTTGTTAATCTAGAATATATCATACATATGAGTCTGTTCATACTGGCTTTGGCAGCATGAGAAGGTGAAACAAAAGCTGTGTCTTCTGAGATGTTTCACATGCAGTTATATATGTGTAAATCAAGCTTCAGTGTAGTGGTAAAGAAGTGTTCCTGTAGATTAGATGTAGAAATGTGTGCAAACTGCTTGTAAATCTACCAGAACCTCTCTGCTCCTTTCAGCACTACGCACTGTGGCATGCTCTTTTGTAATTGCTCTGCTGTCACTATTCAGATCCGGTTGCTTCTTTCCCTGGCATGTTTCGGGCAGAAGTTCTTCCATTACTGGCTTTTTCTTTGACGCGTCTGTCAGCTCTAATACAGGTTTTATAAATGGAGATTCCTGGTGCTGACACTAGAGGGAGAAAAGGAACAGAAATGACAGGACTGGACATGCACTCTGCAGTGTTGAAGGATGTACAGTATCTTATTTTTTAAAACGTAAAGTCAGCTATATTAGAGGAAATTATTAATAGTTTATAGAAAGAACAGTCACTCAAGGAAATTGTTATCAAATGACGAATGTTAGCATGTCAAGGAGATTCCTTCTGCATTTTCTTTTACTGAGTTGCTTTATTTCTTTCCTTTTTGTTGCAAAAAGCCAAAGTTTGTAAAGCAATCCTCATTTTTCTGATTTCTAGGCCTGAGTGTGGATCGTCCTTGTGCCCGAGCAGTAAAGGTTGACTGCCCTTGTCCACTGTCACAGGTCACATCCAGAAACAATGTGGTGTGGGCTCTGAGCGAGCAGCGGGCCCTGCTGTACCGGGAGGGAGTGCGCAGCTTCTGTCCCGAGGGAGAGCAGTGGAAGAGTGATATTGTCAGGTAGTGGCTCTGGTGGGACATTCTGAGCATAACCAGAATGACACGAATAATTCTGCTGGAACTCCCTGATGTGTGAAAAAGTGTTACCTGAACTCGTGTGTCTATATACCTCTGTGTCTGTGTATATACCTATTTTAGCTAGCTGTCTGTCTGTCTGTCTGTCCTTCCTTCCTTTAGTCTTTGTCCAGACATATTCAGAGTAACTGCTGTTTTTCTGCCAGGTGAATGACTGCTATGTAATGAAAGGCATTGTCATAAACAGAAGCGAGTTTAAAGAGTGAGAACAATTTTTAAAATATCTTTATAATGTCTGTTAACGTGACTTTTTAATTAAATATTGCTTCTTTAATTTGTGCCATAATTTTTTTAAATGAGCTCTCCAGTTTTTTGAGAGTTTTATTTTGTTTTCTATATTTTTTTCTGAGATTAAATTATGCATTTTCTTGGTCATCCACACTGCTGGATAACACTTCGGCACTCCCCAGCCACCAATTTTTATAAATATTTTGTGCAGTTGGTGTTTAGCTTTGTAGTTGATCCTATACTCACGGTAGTTCCTTTGTGATAAAGTTAAAAGCTCTGAGTCTCTACTGCAGGCTTTGAGAATGTAGAATATAGTGTCTCTTGTGACATAAGCCTGGAGCAAGTTTAGGAAGAAATTCAAGTTCTTGTCCTCAGGTGATTTTATCTACTGAATATCCTATTGTGAAACCTTAACTCGTGCTACCTCCCAGCCTGGTATTTGGCTCTTGAACAGTCTAAGAAACTATTGTGTTCAAAGGTGAAATTTGCATGTACTTTAATGAGTCTGTTTAATGAAAATACCTGCTTGACCTACACCTTAGGTACATTTCATGTTCTTGGGCTTTGTGTTAAAATTGCAGAAAGCAGTCACTATTTGTTCTTAAATTGTCAAGAAAGGTTATCTGAAAGAGCTAGCATTGTTTGCTACCTTTTCAGTGTCTGATATGATCACCTGACCCTGTTGACTTTCTGAGCTTGAAAATCGTTTACTTATGCAGGAAATTTGTAGTCCTAAATTCAGCATTTATCTTTGTCACATAGTCAGGTTGAGTTTTCTATTCGTGGTCCCTGAACTGCAGGTATTGTTCTCAGAATAGGTCAAGGAAATTGAGGAGATACATTTGTGAAGCTATTTTATCAAAAACTTAAAGAACAGCTCTTGATTGCTTATTTACTGAACAAAATAGGAGTTGTTTAGTTTTATTGTTATGTATCCAAGTTTCAAATCTTGAGTGATCTTTGAAGGACTCATGGGTTTTTTTGTTGTTGTTGTTGTTGAATGTTTTTGCTTAAACAAAATATAAAGTACTGAATAACTGTGAAAATTTGATATCAAATGTGTTTTTTAGCTTGGTCCCACTGAGTTCAACTGTGTTAAACTATTAGCATTATAATAGCTTCTTTAAAATACCATCAGCAAAAATTTGAAGTAAGGTTTTTAACATTTTTACTTGTTTTCATTTCCAGTGAAATGCAAGCTTTGGAACCAGTGTGCATAACCCTTGGAGATCAGCAGACATTATGGGCTTTGGATATCCATGGCAATCTCTGGTTCAGGACTGGTATAGTTTCAAAGAAGCCACAAGGAGATGATAACCATTGGTGGCAAGTAGGCATTTTTTTATTTTGCTTTCAGTTTAGTCTTTTACCTTGGGTTTGTTATTTGTGTTGTTTTCCCCACAAGATTCTAAGAATTAATTCAATTAATTGCTTGATATTTTGTAGCACTCTTTATTCAGTGTATTAAAGCTTTAGTGTGCTATGGCTGAAATCCCTTTTTGGGTCTGCTTTAAAGAGGGGAGGAAAAACCATCCCATGGTCATCCAGAACAGCATTGCAGAAGCTTTCAAGAACACAAGAAATGCTCTGCCAGGTCACAGGACATGCCGTTGAGGCAGAGCATCAAGTCTGGCTGCTGAACTCAGCCTCTTCTCTTGTCTTCCGGTGCCCATCCTTTTCTTTAGCTAGACAAAATAAATAATAAGTCACCGTGCAAAAGAATGTGTTTTGCATTTTTCCATTCGGTTGAGGTTTCTTTGAGCCGTGTGGAGCTGCTTGCTTCAGCCACAGTTCACGTGGGTGAAACCAACTCAGTTACTGCAAGTACTGTCTGGTATTGATTTGGAATTCCTGACTCTGGTTTCTCCAGCTTTTCTGGTTTTCTCCAGAGACGGAGATGGGGAAGAAGGGAGTACAAAAACAGTTTTACGGAAAATTTGTCTGTCTACATGCCTACCTAAGTTACAAGAATTTTGGTCTATGTGCAAGTGTAATCCCTTTTTCATGTGGGCACCATGAGTAGCTTGGCTTTGAGGTTATTGGCAAACTGGTGCTCTTTTTGTGCTCTTAGGCATTTCCTTCCTTTCTAGGAGTATCCCAGAGGGTTGCCAACCTAGTTGTCCATGACAGAACTTGGGCAATTGCTTATTTAGACCTCCTTCTGCACTATGAATTAAAATGTCCGTGAGGTAGTTGTAAAGGAGTCTTGCATACAAGTTTTTGTCATGTGGTTTGAATTGATACACTGTGCGAGTTTCTCTCTTCCTTTGGGAAATTGAAAGTTCACCTCTTACTTTGCAGAGTTTAACATGTTTTTAGAGGGAGATACCCTGAAGCAAAGGGCTTTCTTAAAATGCAGATTTCAAAATGGATTGTTGGGTAGAAGGGAGTTGTAAGCTAGTGTTTAATATTGATCGTGGCTTATTAGCAAGACAATTACTCAAAATGTACCATTTTTATTTTTCCCTTCCTAGACTTGGAATATTTCTAAAAAAACTTCTAGTGAAAGATTGTGCAGTTCACCTCAAAGCTTAACTAATTATCAAGAGCACTTTTTTTCTTTTTCCCCTAGGTAAGCATCACTGATTATGTAGTGTTTGACCAGTGCAGCCTGTTCCAGACCATAATCCAGGCAACTCACACAGTGGCAACAGCAGCTCAGACACCTGTGGAGAAGGTGGCTGATAAGCTTCGATTGGCATTTTGGTCACAGCAGCTTCAGTGTCAGCCCAGCCTCCTCGGAGTTAATGGCAGTGGAGTCTGGATCTCTTCAGGCAAAAACGAATTCCATGTAGCAAAGGGAAACTTAATAGGTTGGTGTGCTTTTGCATCTTAATTTTTTTAAGTTAAGAAAATTAAATAGAAGGAAGTAACTGACTACAGCTCTGTCACCACAGAAATTACCCATGGCAAGTCAGGGCAGCTTTAACATGTTTAAAAATTAAATTAAATTATTCATTAGCATTTGGTATTAAATACTTTCTCATTTAAAGAGAAATGTTTTTTGTGGAAAGGTCATTGTCAACGAGTGAACTGTGCACAAGTTACTCCTTTTAACACCTACATGTGTCTCTTCTCTGAGATAAGAAGGCAATCCTAAGCTGTTGAACCTATTTTGTGTTTCACTGTGGAGTCTGGCTCACGATCAGTGTGGCTATGCAAGACACCAATGTTGTGGTTTTACAGCGCTAATGAAGAGATTGCGTTATTTTTCTTGCTATAGTTCTCAAAATAGAATTTTGATTTGGTACATTTTTTTGTTTAGGTAAACACTAACAATACATCTAGGCTGTCATTTGACCTCATCACCAAATTGGTCCCCTGTTGAAGGCCATTAATATTTTTCTTTATCCTCTTCTGCATTCCCAGTTTTCTGTGTGTGTGTGTTTACATAGGTGTTAGGAGGAAGTTTCCCCTTCCCTCCAACAGTTTCTTGAAAGATTTTCATAGAAAATCTTGCCTAAAATATATTTCATGATTGGTTGCAATAGAATTTCTTTTCAATTTTGAATAACAAATTTTAACAGAAAACTAAGTTTCCTACTAATACCACTTGTTCTTTCTTTCCAGGCACGTATTGGAATAATATTGTGCCTCGTGGTACTGCTTCTGCTACAAAATGGATTTTTGTGTTGGCTTCCCCAGCTTCATCTAAAGAAGGTTGGTAAATCAACAGTGCAGGCATATAATACCTGATTTTTAAATAGAGCAGAATTGATGGTGTAAGTAATTTAATAACCTGAATTACTTCAGATTTTGGTTGTCTTTTCTGTTTGCAGGGACCTAAAGTAGTTGAAGTAGGGTGGAAATATGTCTGTAAAACTACTGGAGATTAAAATAACGTATTATTCACTCTCACCATTGGTATGGAGTGGCATCCAACAGAGAAATGAGTGGTCCTCAGGAGCAGCAGCTTCCTAAACTGCCAAAGCATGCATTGGCAGAGTTTGTAATTGGAAGTTTCGGAGCATGCTTTGCTGGAATGCCTGTACTAACCAAGTGCTTCTCCTGTCAGTGCGGTTACTGCAGCAAGATCGCACATTATTGGTAAAAGGGAGACCCTGTCAGGGAATTGAACTGCTGGTTACAATAGTTAGCAATTGCATTATCTAAGTAGACTGGCATTAGTGGCAAAAATGTGGTTTAGAGCTGCAAAAGAATGCTACTTTTCAAAGGCTGTTATATCAAGGATAAAAAAAGAACAGAAGAATAAAGAGAGGCGATAGTACACTGTTACATGTGTCTTCTCTCTGTTAGTTTCTTCAAATGAAACATTTCTTCAAATGAGATCACTTACTACTTCCTTTATGTGAGAAAGGGAGTATTTAAGTGCCTAAATAAGGGCTTAGGATCTGTATTTGTGCTTCAAAGCCTTACCCTATGAACATAGCCAAGAAGCTTTAGTTTTGCCTTCAAATGTACTGATCATTCTTTTCAGAAAAAGTAGATGTGTAAGCTTTCTCAGAGTGGATTAGGAATTATTTTAATAACAGAAGTGTCCTTTCCATAGGAAGCTTTTTGTGGCTGTGCCAAAGCAACAAGGATCTGTTTTGTGTCAGTGATCAGAATCCTCATTTTCGTCCTTCTACGGTGCAGCTGCCACCGGAGGCTGAAATGGTGCACTACTCTGCCTGCCAGGATGCCATCTGGGGCTTGGATAGTCTTGGGCAGATATTTATCAGAACACTTTCCTCCAGCTGCCCAACTGGGATGCATTGGACAAAACTGGATCTCTCCCAACTAGGTATGACATTCTTATTGAGTAGACTAACTTTTAGCATACTGTATTTTCCAGAAGCATCTTTCAGTTTACTGATGTAGAATAACATTTACTGGATTAAATAGTACCTATTGGCAGATGATTGTAAAACATCAGGAACAGCTGTGGCTTTCAAAGTGTGTTCTGTTTAGCCTTTCCCTGGAGACAAGTTTCCTGTTTGCAAGATACTTTGTGTGGGTTCAGTGTATCTTGTGGTTGGTCAGCCTGAGGTGGCTCAGCCTGCAGGGGCTCTGGCAGCTTTAACTAGGCTGGCTCTTGTTCCTCAGTGCAGCCATAATCACCTGGTCTAGGGCACAAAGGTCTGAATTTTATGGTTAAACACATTTTTAGCAGAGTCATCACAGCTTCCTGCCAAGGAAAAAATGATGTTCCAAGAGTTGCATCATTCATGAGAGATGCAGCTGATAACACTCATGTTCAGGTTTATAGTGATGTAATAATTCAGTGTAATGCTTAGAATGTGATGCCGGTTAACTGCTCTTTTCATTTGCCTGGGTGGTTGACCATGATTTGATCATTGAAATGTAGTCCCAGTTTGGAGTTTGGCTCTGGGGTAATCAGGTTATTTGCCAACTTCATCAGTAATTTTCCAATCAGATTTATTTCTTTAATAGTCTGTTAGAACATTCTTACCTTCATGCTGATCTGCATTCTTGTTTCAGGTGAAGATAAAGGATATTGAGACTATGCACCACTCTCTCACTATTTTAAAAATAATTCAACGGTTTTGAAATTTTTCCGTTTTTGATGGCAGTATTCATGACTGGTCTGAGAACAGACAGGCAATTTTAACTTCAGGTTTAAGGAAAGGCAGACAGCTGGTAGAGTTTAAGCCTCATGAACAGTTTTAGTGTATAGTTCATAATACTTCATGGAAAAATTCTAAAATGTATCTTTTAAAATTAACTTGTATGTCAGTTGTACACCAATTATTTTTCAGAGCTGATGAATTGGTTCCAAATCTCTCATCGTATCATAGTTTAAACACTGATGGATGCCTTTTACTGACCTACAGGATAGATTTGGCCACTCTCTCCTTCTCATGTTCCTTAGTGTGGTTTGAAACTCTTCTCATGAACCACTGCTTTCCAGCAGTTTAGACAGTAACTGTTCAACTGAAAAAATAAGTAACTTCTGGCCATTGTCTGAAAATCTCAAGAGAATTCATACAGGAAATCAGTGTAATTGGTGTTAGCTGACTGTAATACCTGGCCTGTGAGCTTCAGCAGTTCAGGAGTTCAGCCTTTACATTCAGCTGTTCCTGTCAGCTCTGTGGCACAGGGTGGTGGCATAGCAGAGATCTGGGGTCAGGAAATACTCAAACACTCCACTGTACCTGTCACTGTGGGTTAGCACTGAAATGTGAAAATGTTTTAGGCGTTTTTCCTCCATTTAATTGCATGTGGTCCATCACTGCTTAACCAGTGCATATCCGTGGCTATAATAGAAGAGCCTTTATTTGTTCTAATGGGGCTGAAGAAATTGGAGAGCTGTTGTTACTGTTCAAGTGTATGTTTAAGTTTACTCCAGAAACATTAGGACTGTTACTGGGGAGGGCAGATGGGGTGGGAGCAACTTTCTGTAAAATGCAGTTCAGAATTCTGTATGGAAGTGATGGGGTTTGCCAGCATTAAGGTTGAAGTACTCTTATTATGTTGGTAGTATCTTGCCTTTTACATTGTGTACTGGGAGTAGCACCTAGTAGATTATTTTGATTAGAATTCCACTATCACTATCAAGGTTTCTAAACACAGTAGAATGACCTTTAGATTTTAACAATAAACAATGCTGCTGGTTCATGCTACTTGCTCTAAAACAGTTGGTGAATGTGGTTAGCATGACCTTCTCCTAAGATACAGACAGTAAGTGGGAGGAGGGAGAAACCCCAAAACATTTATATAAGGGCTGCGTTTTTGAATATCAAATTGTACTGTAGACGTAAATGAATCAGCTGTGCCGAGTAGGTGATATGTGATTCCATGTTGGAGTGCCTGATGCTTGTCTGGATCAGAACACTTCGACAGCTGAGGTATCCTGTGACAAAGCCATTGCTTCGAGTCATATTTTATTAGAAGCAATAATGAGGGTTTAAGTAAGATTTTGGCTTTGCAGCTGAAAGTCAAGCCTCTGTCTACAAGAGAAAGTTGCTATAGATGTTCTCATCCCAAGCAGTAGAAGTTTTTGTTTGTCATTTTGGTTTTTATATGAAGCTGTATGGTTAAAGGAAATTTTGGGATGAGATAGATTGATTTCTCTTCCTGTGATTCAGAAAGTTAAATAATTTTGGTTAGTGAGATCTGTGTACTATTACAGCTAATTAAAAGATAAAGCTGTGTTGTCCTGTTACTTCCTGTTCTTTTCCCCAGCAAACCCTAACAATTGGGAATATTGCCTTCTGCAGAAATAAATACTTTGAACTTGCACTCTGTGGGATAAAATTCCATGCTCCTCTGTAAGGAATGCTGTGTCTGAAGCACTTTACGAGGATTTGTTGCCAAATTTCACATCCCTGAAGACAGAACTGTTACCGAGAATGGGATATCCCAAGCAGCACTGGCACGTTTAATTAACCAGCAAGGCCTATTTTTAGAATCTTTAGTTTGGAGTCTGACCAGAACATTCTTTCTGTAGTGGATCTGTACTGCTTGGGTCCCGCTTTCTTTGGAACTTGTTTTCCATTACTTAGCTTTGTTTTGTCCGACATGGGGTGAAAAAAGGAAATCAGATGTTAGATGCATTACACCACATGGCTATTTTAAAATGAATGTGAAAGATTAAGAGTTTCAGTAGACAGTTAACTAGCAGTTCTTTTTAGACTAAAATACCAGGTATGCATCTCTACTGTCTTTGCAGGAATCTAGACTAAACCCAAACACAAACCATGCTAAAATTCCAACACACTTATTTGGCAGCTTTGTTTTCGCGGTGCTGTCAGGGTTAAAATACTGCTGCACATTTGAGATTGGTGTAATAAATAGGTACAGTGGTGAATATAAATCCACTTGAAAATCAGTTCCTTTATTTACAGATGTGACATTGGTATGTTAACACTGAAATGCATAACCCATATGCTCTCATACCTTTGAAATGCTGGTGTCATTAGAAATGTTCTTCACTGACTGTATTAGCAAATCAACACCTTTAAAAGTCTCCAAGCATGGCCAGCTACAGAGAAGAGTTCATGTTAGGTCACGTGAAAGTTTTTCTAGGCACGGATAACATTTGTCACGGAATGGTTCCCTGCTTGGATTTGGTTACTTTAATAGTGTATTTACAATGTGCTTTAGAAATTGCACTCTCCTATGACTAAAACATTTCTTTTCAGATTTAGCAGAGAAATTTCTCACATACGCACTACCTTTTGGTTTTGTTCATTGTATCCAGTGATTTTTTTTTTCTCTCACAAGTTGTATTAACTTCTAATCATTTTTATGTGACCGTGTTTAAAGCTGGTTTAATACAATGAAGTCTGAATACAAGTTCTGATTATTAGCTGAATTTGAAAGGAAAATGCTAGGTTGCTAATACTCTCTTTGTTATTAGGTGGTGTAAAGCTGATCAGCTTGACCTGTGGAAATCAGCATGTTTGGGCCTGTGACACCAATGGTGGCATTTATTTCCGTGTAGGAACTCAACCTCTTAACCCAAGTTTGATGCTTCCCGCGTGGATAATGATTGAGCCACCTATACAGGTAAAATGTTGATTACAATTCTTTGTAACCCAGTGGTTTAGCTCTATGCTAAACAATAAAACAGTAATTTTAGAGTTCATGGAAAACAGTAGAGCCAGGTTTTGTAGTAGAGTGTGGCACTGAGCTATGCCCTGAGTACCTTCTAAGCAAGAGGCTGGATGGGCAAACAGCACAGAGCAGAGGGTGTGGGAAGGCCCTGCTCAAGTGGCATGATGCTGAAGTGCCTGCCTCCCTTTTCCTTTATCCTCACCCTTGTGAGTCTGGGATGCTTGCTAGGGTGCTGTGCCTGAATTCGGGGACTTTCCTTGTCATGCAGGGATTCGTAAGCCTGCAGTATAAATTCAGCTATTTTCCCTTGTTACCAGAATGGGCAAACTTTATATCCTTTCTACCTGCCAGCTGGGAGGATCAGAGTTGAAAGAAGCCTCCTAAAGTAACCTGGAAGCATATTTGGAAAACACAGAAAACTGACAAAATCTGTTTCTCCAGTGTCTGTTTGTTGTTTGTTTCTGGTTGTTTTCTTTTTTAATCTCTCCTTAAACCACAGTGCTTGCTTTCATTGCTGCTCTAATACTTTGCAAGTTAATCTATGAAATGGGAGTAATTTCTGTTGTGAGTTGGGACTGCTGTCGTGGAGCTGACCTCTGACTACTGATTCCATTCTTTGCTCCTTGGCACGAAATCACTTGAACTGAACTGTCTGCTGATCTAGCACTGTAGCTCTAGATGTGTTTGCATACTTGATTGACATTTTATGATGTTACAGCATTTCTCTTAAAGATTTTGAAATGTGTGTCACTTCCAAAAGTACACATTAAGAAATAGATGTAAATCTGTGGCAGTGGAGTTGCAATCATTTATTTGTTTTTACATAATTTGCTTTTAGTTCTCCTTAATCTTTCATCAGCCAGTTGTTGGGTCATGTGTATCTCAGGGTGTAACAGCAAAGAAGGACACGGGAACAGGGAAATGAAAACTGCAGATATGCATCCCATCAATTAGCACAGCACTGGTTAGATGACTAATTCTGTACTGGGGATGTGGTTCTGGAGAAATGGTACCTTGTTTTGCAGAGCAGCAGGGCAGACTGATAAATGGCTGCCAATACCAGTTGCAAAAGGGACTCGGTTACAGTGCTCATTCTTGGCATGCTGCAAGTGGGTCTTTCTGATGTAATCTGTAACACTTGTTCTCTGCTAACGATGGGGTATGGCAGCAGGAAGAGGAGGCTAAAGGTGTCAGTGATGATGTCTCCCATAAAGGCAGTATTCTTAAAAAAAGGGGGAAGAAACATTACATTAAACTGAGTTTGCCAAGAGACAGAGAATTAAACTTGTGTAGTATCTTCTTACCAAAGGTCTATCCAGGAAAATAGCCCAAAAAGCTGTTTTTCTATGCTGATACTATTTTCTCTCTACTAAGTGATTCTCTGTTCCTCCACTGAACTAGATTAAACTACTCAATATAAAGGTGTTTACAAGAATTGCGATTTGCTGTGGCTCATGATTTGGCAGTGACTTCCTTATGTAGAAAGTGGACAAGGTTGAAAAGCAAATTATTTCCCATTATCTTATCAACAAAGCTGGATGATGTTGCCTTCTAGAAATTATAACCTTCTGATACCTGGAGCAGTGTCATTCCCTTTTCTGTTATCTTGCCAACTCCTAACATGGCAAATGAGTCAATATGAAGGGGCAAGAATTCAAACCTTGCTTGCAGAGAAGATGGAAACTCATGGGCTACATGCTTGTTTTGAGACAATTACAGCATGTTAAAACGAGTCATTAAAGGAGCAGCCATTCATACTTTTACAGAGGCATAATGCAAAGTAAGATAATATGTGACCTTTAAAAGTATTTCCAAATGCTAACTTAGTATTTGGAAAACAAATATAACATGATGTCTGAAGAGTGAACTATTAAGTGAACAATATTTGCTTATTAGGA
Organism: Melanocharis versteri; assembly: GCA_013397845.1. Lineage (NCBI taxonomy): Eukaryota > Metazoa > Chordata > Aves > Passeriformes > Melanocharitidae > Melanocharis > Melanocharis versteri. The sequence goes on along the minus strand of VZTG01010081.1, from coordinate 661,694 downwards.
ACACCTTACTGTTATCTGTCCCTTAATTGACTTTGACAAAGTTCATGCTGCTTTGCTCTTATGTTCAGAACAACAGAAATACTGGAAGAAGTATTTGTGAATGATTCAGCCATTTTCTGTTTGAAGAAGGAAATCAAAATTTCACTTGCTTTAGGTACAGGAGCACTCTCAAATAACGTAATTTAAAACCAACTATGGATATTTCATTCCCTAGTAAATGTCAGAGCCAATATGACTTGCCTATCCCAGATCTCATGACTCAGGAGCAGCTTGTGAGCAGCTGCAGACTCTGCATTTATGGTGTCACTTCTCCTTAAAGGAGTGCTGCAGTTGCACAGCATCCATCTTTGCACAACTTCACAAAGGTATTCAGAGACGGCAGTTTTGATAAGATTTTGCTCCTGCTAAAATGAGTGAATATAATTTGAGTTCAGTCTTTGGCTCTGTGATGCTGTATTTTTTCTTAAATCAAGACTAAACCCATTCTCGTTTGTTGCACTTCCCTCTGTACCTCCTTACTGAAGCATCTCTTGAGATGAAGAATAACATTATATGTTCTCTGCCTTCCTTCTTTTTTATTCTATCCAGTACTTCAGAAGTGCTTGATAACATCATTAGAGTATCTTGAGCAGTAGTAGTTTATATATAGATGTTTTCTGTGATTCATCAATTTGGTTCTGCAGTCTTAGAAATAAAATAATTATGCAGTTAAGCAGCTTTTTGGAAGCTGCTTCAAGAACATTGACAAAACTGATCAAAATGCTTTGATGAAATTATTTTAGGCCAGGAAATAGGGAATGTTTTTCCATTCTGTTGTAAACTTGCAGGATAAAACTATCATCTGCTGTAGCATGTCTCAATATAGGTACATATTTTTACATATATAAAAAGTTTAATTAAAAAAAAGAGTATCTTTTTATATGTGTGTATCTTTATTATGATTTAATGCTTTTCAGATTTCTGGCCTAGAGGAGCAATAACTAAAAATAAAACAGAAAATTAGTATAAACTGTAAGACTAATTTAGATTATTAAAGAGTAGAGCTTGATCAGAAGGTAAAAGTCTTTAAATTGCTTTCAAAGGTCCCCCTCAAGTTGAACTGCTTGAAAATAGTTCTTTGAACATTTCAGCTTTGATTTCTGGTACCTTCTGTAAAAGATACTGAGACAAAATCTGCTCTTGAGAAACTTTTACTTCCCACAGTTTAAAAACTGGCCTTAAGAACCACCTTCTCAGATTTACATTAAGGCATCTATCAGATAAACAACTTTATCTGACAGAATTAAAGGAAACAGAACAAATATTTGTGGGGAGTGACTAATCATCTATTCACTGTAAATAATCAGTTTTACTCTAGAAATAGATTGAGACATTTTATTGCCACTTCTTTAATTGCTGCTCTTTGCTCATTTGTAACCAAATTTCATAGAGAATAGAATTGAAAAAGCGACGTTATTAAATCCAGAGGTCTGTTTAAATATCCACATAGCTTGTCTGAACTGCAGAGTACAAGGGGTTTGTTTAAGGAAGTGTTTGGCTACTGCATAAAGCTTTAGTTGATCATTTGTAGTTCCCAGGGTCTCAGCAGACGAGCACTGCTTGACTTAGTTTGCCATAAAATTGTCATCTGCATTTCGTGCATTTCAAGTTAGAGAAACTTCTGATTTACTGCTCTTCCCATAAACAGCGTGGTAATTGTATCTCTATACTTTAAGCTTGATATCATAGGTAAGAGAAATTCTTATAGGTAGTAGAAATTCATACTGATGTAGGAGGAGCTATGTTTTTCTCGCACACAGACTTCCAAAAAACTGAAGTAAGGCTGTTTATGCTTCCACAGTCATTCAAAAATTATAAAAACTGTGAAGCAAATGTAGTTTAAAAATACCATTTAAAATTTAGGCAAATTACCTGTAATTCTGAAAAATCAATACAACATAGATTTAACTTCTTTTCAATACCTTACATTGAACATATGTCAAGAAAAGGTGTGGAGGTTGGTTGTGCCTTACGGATGAGTGTTGACTGTTTAGAAGTGGTTGTCGTCGTCTTTGTTGCATTTCCTTCATTTAAATAAAATTCTGCTTACTTTACGGAACACTTAATGTAGGTCTGGGGACTTTCTTCTTCTGCATCTGCCTTGATTTTGCATTTCTCAGTGAGGTTTCTGTTATTATTAAGGCCAGTTCTGCATTAAGGGGTGCTTAGAGGAGGAGGTGGTGAGCAGTCCTCAAGATCAGATTTTGCCATTAAGCTGAAATGTAGGAAGGATTTGTCTGAAATGATCTTCAAGGATTGAATATTTAGAGGGGAAGGAATTTTTTCTGTTGAAAATGCTTTGTAACTTTTACTTCAGAATCATCTCTGCTACTTTTGAACATCCTTGTCATGGAAATCTCTGTTCTTTCCAATGCAATATCCATTTGCCTGTTCTTTCCAAGTCCGATGGTTTTCACTAGCACAGACCAGCTTGCATGACTCAGCCTTTGCACAGACATCTTCTGAGTTACCATGAGTTCTGCTTTGGAGTGCTAAGATGAGATTCAGAGGAAGTATCTTTTATTAACCGAAGTCTGCTTAGGTTGGAGAAGTAATACACTCATTAGGCCTGCTTATCTCTAGACCAGACTGACTAGTCTGTTGTTCTATATATCTTCACTCATGTGAGGCCTCTGAAGACATTAATAGGGAGAAGATTTTCCTGGAGGACTGCACTTTTCAAGATGATGTAGAGAAAAGCTGTTTGGCAGTAGTAAGAGCAGCTGTCTCAAGGTGGGTTGCAAATAAGTATAGGAGATCAAAGCTTCAGCAGCTGTGTCTTTTGTTTAGCTGATTTAGAATGCCATAATGTTTAAGTTCAAGTCTGTGCTATTCTTCACAGGCATGCCTGTCTTAAGTAATTGTAAGTTACATAAAAGGTGCTTTTAGAGGCTGAAAAAATGCAATTTCAGCATTTGTTCTGAAGTTGCCTCACGCCGATTCCATTGCTGAGTGTAGTGCTTATTATCTTCCTCCTTGTTGGTAGTTAAGAAAACTGCTGTAACTATATTTCACTGTATTTTGCTTTTTTGGAGTTTTAGCCTTCTGGTACTTGTTTTAAGGCATTGCTATCGCTGTGTTCAGAAAAGCGTGCGTGTGGCCTGTCACAGGAGATAGCAATTTTTATCAGCACCAGAAGTTTCAGATCAAGGAAAGTGCTCAAAATGGGTACACCCAGAAAATTCAGTAGGCAATCCTCTTGTGTCCTTCTAAAACGTGATCTCAAGGTGGTGTATTTGCTTTTTGATGAGACTGGCTTACACTGAAAACAGCAATTGTGGGAAAGAGAACCTTCAGTTTTAATACTTAGATTTGCTCATTACTTGGAACTTCCTTGTACCTGCAACTCTTCCAATATTCCCATATTTTGGTTAGTTAACACAGAATTAGATATTTAATTACTCTTCAGAGAGATGAAGAAATATATTTAACATTGAGTCGGGCAAATAAAGTAACTACAACTATCATTAAGTTTTGAGAGTTTTTCAGAGTTATTCTATTCAAAAATAAAAGCACCATGGTATAAAAATTCTTGGGTAGAAGATGACCATCATGATTTAGCAGGTACGAGCCATGGTTGCACAGAGTAAGGAGACATGCTGGGATGTCTGCTGGATACCTCAGACCCTTTGACCTTGAATTAGGAGCTCAAAGGCCTCTCCCTATTATGTATTACTGTCTCCCTGTTTTATGATGATGCTGTGAGCAGACAAGGTGCCAACTTTGCAGATCAGCCTTGCAACCTTTGCAGACCAACCAAGCAATCAGCTGCCTTCCCAGAGCTGGGTTGTCTTTCCTGCCTGGAGGTGGTTCCCTCTGCCATCTCCACCATCACACTACTCAAAAATTTTGTCTTTTTGGTCACAGCTGAACCCCAGGAAAAGGCTTTGCTCTCGTTGGTAAGCTATTTAAGTTTCAAAAACTAAAGAGGTGCACTTTACGGGCATAGGCTGCATGAGATGGTGTTTCACTGATGATTGTTAAAAGTTTGTTTATAAAAAAAATAAAAGCCTTGGTTACTCAGACCTTTGCTTATACAAGGTTTTTATTACTTAGTGTTAAATTATATTTTCTTTCCTTGGAATTAGTACTTAGTGTTTACTTAACACACGTTTCTGTAAATAATTAATTGTTATTCTCCTAACAGTTCAGTTCTTCAGTATGTTATTAAAAATACCTGTAGTGGTAATTACGGAAAGCTTACCTCCTACATTACAGGTTATAATCTTAGTTATAAAACAGTGTGACCAGAAGACAGTTGGGCAAACCTGAGTGGGCCTGGAGTTTGTATGATCTCTAACATGGTTACACGAAATTTAAATTATTAATTTTTTTAATTGCTTCTAAGGAACAGTTGTACTAAATATTTTTAAAGTATTTAATGGTTCTGTTGGGAACATGTTGAGTAGTTGCATGGGTTTGGTTTGATCTTTTCTATGATTTGATACCATATGTTGTTGTCTTTCCCATGTTTCTGCAAGAAAAAACGTTGGAATAAAAAATTTAGAGCTAACAGAAGGGAGATGTCAAGGGATTTACTCCTTGGCTTTGCTTTGTCTTCCAGGTTGTGCTAGTCATAGACAGCACAATAGGTATCTCCTTGGTTGGAAATACCCAGCTAAGACCTTTGTCCCTTTATTCACTAGAGGCAGAAAGTGAGGCAGAGGATCCTGTTCTTGTTCTAAGGCTTCTGAGGAAAATAATGCTCCAGTTTTACAGACAATAAATAGTTATCTTTTTCTGACAATTTAATGCCAGCTTTACTGAAGAGCATGTGGCATCGAGGAAGACCAAGGATTCATCTTCCCTGCTCCTATATATTGCCTTGAACTTCTCTGCGGAGAAAAAAGCAGGACTTAATTTAGCAAGTTAATGCTGAAAGGGCTTTATAGCCTTCATTTAAATGGACATCAGAAAATAATATGTAAATAGGCCTGTATTGGGGGAGAATCTCTCTAAGTCGTATTCTTTGTTTGTTATCCTCATGAGGAGGGTCTGGATGCTGTTAGTCATGAAAATAGTCAGATTAGTCTGATATATGCATAATGCTCAAGAGTGTGAGAAGTATCTCTGATGTGACCTTCTTGCAGCCTGGCCTGGACCAGCTGAAGGTGTTTCTGATTTGTCCTTTGAAGGCAAGGAGAACATTTGTGCTGAATGTAGCCACCGACCTGTTACAAAAATGATTGGGCTGGGACAGACGGATAATGTTATGTTTAGTCTTCTTTATCCTGGATATTTGCAGCAGAACAGAGATAATGGAGGTTTGCTGGTACATGAACTCTGTGCTCCTGAAAAGTGACGTGGAAAATGTTCTAGTGCCTTTTTTGTGTGCGTGTGTTTGCCCTTTCTTCCTTGACAAGGAACTTTAACCATTTGGGTTCAGCTGTGACCAATAAGAGAAAACTTTCAAGTAGTATGTAGGGGAGAGTGAGTGGGGGAATGTGTTGGTTTTTACTTTGGATTTTGTTTGATACTATTGTTTAAATTAAATTCTTACACTGAAACTTACTTCTCTGTGGTTTGCAGAAAGAAAGGAAATAACTTGCACAGAATCATAAAGCTAATGGACAACTTGATAACTTAAATAGGTTTAATATAGACATTGTTTCTTGATATCATTTAACAATTTGCCAGTTATGTGATTCCTTCAAGTTTATTTCATTTTATCAACACTATTTTCACAACAGACATGTGGCAAGCTGTTTTTCGTTGTTTTTATTTGTAGCAGACAACAAATATATCCACAGCTCTTAGTCTATTGCTTTAATGTTGAAAAGGACATAGTTGATAGTGTTGCAGTCCATGGTTGTGGTGGGAAATTCTTCATATCAGGAGACAGAGTGACTGGGGTGTTTGTAGCCAGGGCGCAAGACCAGAGAATGGAAAATCTGCATTCAGATCTGACTGGCTGAAACAGTCAGACTTCTGAGATTTTTAAGAGTTTAGAAATTTTTGGCACCCCAAGTAATAGAAAAACGATGTTCCGTGATTTTTTATCAAATAGCACTGGATCCATGAATGATCCATAACAAGTTGATCTCTCACAGTGGTGAATATTGTGGATAAATGTATAAACTGAGTTTGGTGTGTCAGCGTCAGAGCAGGAAGGCTGAGAGACTGCTGCAAGGTTTTTTAGAATTCCAGATTCTCCAGTAAATTACAAATAGGACATGTTTCACAGTCAAGGTATATAAATTTCATGAATGCTGTTGGAAGTTAAACCAGCTGAGTAAAGGCTATGCCATAATAATTCATTAATTTTCGTGGTTATCAGTCTCTAAAATGTTATCAGCAGATTTATGAATTTGCACAGATATCTCTCTTTAGTGCTATGAGAGAACTCTGTTTAACTTTTAACTGCAGCTGTAGAGATTTTCTTGTTATATAAATTATAAAATACTTAAAGCATGCTTATGGTAATTAAAACTTAGTGAAAATGGGAGATATCTGAGATAATATCAGCATGATTGTTTCAAGAAAATAGTACCTTATGTCAAGAAAATTTAAAATTAATTTTATCCACCTCACTGTGGTAGCCATGAGAGTACCTTCTTGTTGTACCTTCTTGCTTTCTGGGTAAAAAATAATCCAGACGTCAAACCTTTGCAACAGGCTCTAAGAATTGCCTGTATTTTTTTCCAGTGGCTTGTCCCTGGTTTGTGCCAAAAGCTGCTGTATATAATGATGTCACTGTGTGTCCTGTCAGTTGTGTCCTTTACTGGCTGTTCCACAGCAGAAAGTTGGGGAGTAGAGGAATTGCCTGGATCCTTTCCAGTAGGAGTGAGTAAGAGGATTGTTTTATTGATGTGAGGTTATCAGAAAGAGCTGAGTAGCCTGAAGAAGGAAGAGAAGCTGGAAGTGAAATACCCAGAGAGGTAGGGAAACTTAAGGAGGAAATAAGTTCACTTAGAAAAGCAGAGAATGAGAAGAATATTTGGCCGAGCTTGTAAACACATTGCTTTGAATTTGATTATTGCCATTTGTTTTTTAGGTATGTTGGTGGTGCAGAACAGGGTAGAAGTAATTCCTTTGATTACAATTGAGCCTGCAGTGGTATCAGGAGCAATTTAGCTGAGATTCATGCAACTCCTTTCGTGGCTCTCCTTTTGGGTGTTTTGTCTGCTTTTCTTAGCCTCCACTGCCTGTAAATCTGTAGTAATGCACAGGCTTAGGTACTAGGTGTAAGCACTCAGTAAGTCTTTTTGGATAGAAATACTCCTCCAGCTCTTTCTCAGAGAATTCTCTTCTAGACAAATGACAGTGGAAGAGAGGCATGGGATCTTGACGTGTGAGAGTGAGGAGCAAGGTGCACAAATCCCAACAGTTCAGCAACAAAAGCCCCACCAAGGTGTCAGGCACAGTTTGGGACGGACCCTGGTTGGAACATGAAGTGTACTGCACAGCATAGGCAGACACACTGTCAGTTTGTGGTGTGAAGGACATGAGGGAAAGGTGGCAGAAAAGTCCTAAATCTGGGAAAGAGGTGGCTATTTTGAAGAAGGTGGTAAGAAGGAGGTAAGTGGATTTAAAAAAATAAAGTATTAAAAAAAAGGTGAAAGGCAAAGGTCTCCTGTTCATGCAGTGCTTCAGCCTGCACAAGCTAATAACTGCCCAGCTCCCTTGTGTGAAACCAGGGGACTGCAAGAGCAGAAGTGTGGAGAGGGATGTGATGGAGCTGGGAGCTGCACAGGAGTGACACTGCCCCATGACAGCGGTGTGGGGAGGGGAGCAGGGATGAGTGGGGAGTGAGAGCCAAGGTAGCTGTAGAAGGAAGCAAATAAAAAATGGAGGGGAGAAATGGAAACTGGGCCAGGAGTAAGGATCACTTCCAGCAAAGGGGCAGAAAGTCCAAATGGAAAAACTGTGTGGGGTTTCAGGGTGTTTTGTTTTTAGTGTGGTTTGGGCATTTGATGGGTTGCTCAGTTGGTTTTGGATATGTTTGGAGGTTTTTTGGTGTGGTTTGTTGTTTTGAGATTAGGGGTTTTTTTGGTTGGTTGAGGGTTATTTTTCAATACAGTAGTGTAATACCAATCTGAAAGTAGCTAAGCAGCTATGTATTCTATGTAGTCAGTGCTTTTCAAGACAATTAGTGGCTTTACTTTTAAGTGTTCAAACTGCAGCCACTTGTGAATTTACTGTGACCACAGGTAAATGCTTGATCAAGCCTCTACCAGCCTCAACCTTCCAACAGAGGGCAAATACCTAATGAGAGCAAACACATGTGAGAGCAAACACAGTCAAGGGCCTTGAAACCTGAATAGGCAGGATTGATTTGGTGATGCAAGTCAGACTTGGCTGTAGCTTGGTCAGACCCAAGTCAGCACCAGAATTTTAGAAGCAAAACCAAAGCAGGTAACTGTTATGTACACAGAAGGCCCATCTGGGACTGGGTTGTGTGCTTATATATGCATGCAGATCATGCTTCTGTATCCCTAGGTTTATACATACAGAGAGCTATTTGCTCTTCTATTTTGCACCCTGGAAATTCAGCTTATGCCCATGAGGCTAAAGCAGGGAATGCAGTACTGCTTTGGGAGGAGATGATATATTTCAGACATCATACTGTCTTCTGCAGTGCCTTTACTAGGCTGGTGTGGAGAAAAACTTTTTTTTTTTAATATCCATGTTTTATTCAAAGTACGTGCTTTGCAAGATATTTGCGACCTTCCAACCTGATTGGATGTTACAAAATCACGATTGTTATGATGTCAGTACCACTGATTTTGAACTGTAGTTAAGGCAAATCTCTGTAGAAGCAGGTGGAGTCAGGACATGCCTGGGAGCAGAATGGGAAGTGTGTTTCAGTTGTGTTTGCCTGTGGGGAATGTTGTGGATCCTATCCTGCTCCAGTGTGGCTGCTCCAGTATTGCAGTGCTCTGCAGCGAGTTCCATGGCTGTATTCCTGTAGAGTGGAGTACAGGCAAGAAGGCAGATCCTCATTTCATTGCAAAGAGGAGACATTCAGACTGTAGAAATGTACTGCTTTAGAATATGCTTAGAAATAAAATGTAGAGCTAGTAACGTTGGGAAAGCTTTCTGTAAGGCAAGAGGAAAATACTGCGTTTTGTGCATTTCTTTGAAAGAGTTCCCTCTTCCAGCTTGCAATTGAAACTGGATCTGATAGGAATAGCAGTGGTTAAGCAAATAGTAACATTATTACACTTGAATGCTGAGCATTAAATATGAATGTCATTATCAGTAAGGATACATTCATTCATGTTCCTTTTGTACTTACAAAGGGCTTAAGTTCTTGGAAAATGGATAATTTTGTATAATAGCACATAAAATATCAGTTACATTTCTCCCTGTCTTTAGTATCTGGTAAATATTTTACTTCTCTTGTGTACTTCTGTGAGAAACAAATGCTACAATAGTACAAAGATACAGTAGTATAAAGTTTAAATACTGTGCTTAATTCTTATAGCCAGTAGGAATCAACTTGGTCAGCATTCATTCAAGTCCAAATGATCAGATGTTGTGGGCAATTGATAGCAAATGGAATGTCCACGTACGAGTTGGAATTACAGATGAAATGCCTGTAGGCACTGACTGGGAGCATGTACCAGGTAAAAATTAATGCATCAGTTCCTTGTTGTTTCTGCCATTTTCTCAGTGGTTTTGTTTTGTTTAGTTTTTTTTTTTCTTGTTGCTTTTTAAATTGGATAGTAATGCTTAGATTTTTTTTGGCAATCAAGTGTTTGCTGAGGGTTATCTTTTAAAGGGGACCTTGGTTTTACTTAAAAACACTGAGTAGTTAACTGGGAGAAATACAATTTTTTAATGAATTTCTGTTGTGTTACTTCAGGCTGCTGCCACTCAATTAGTAAGTGGTACAGTTCCCTTTCAGTTAAAACTAAAGCAGAATTCCTAAGCAGTAGGGAGACTGTTGTGTTGTGGGGTTTTGTATTTAATTGTGATATCACATGAGGTTTGTACCTACATGTGGGTAACAAAAGCCTTACGCTATTTTGCACATCTTTCTACTAATCTTGTGTGCTGGATATGTTGTGGATTAGGTAATTACACTTTTGCCTTGCCTTTGAATAAAACTAAATTTTATTTCTTTCTTTCTAAATAACTGCATTGATGCTGTCTGCTTTTTAAAGATTTGTCACTGCATTAACTCATGGCACTTGGTTGCGGAGTACTTGTGAAGAACGGGCAGAAGTCCGCAATGTCTATAATATTAACCATTTTTAGACAAATTAAGATTGTAATTGTTGGCTTATTCCCCGTGTGGTAGTCACATACAGTGGGGGCTCCAAAAGTGTGTTATGAAGGTCCTCTAATTGGGTGTTGCTTGTGGCTGTGGCCACATACAAATTATATCCATGTTAGGATAATCCTTGTGATTAATAGATGTAGGGACTACCAAGTCTGCAGTTAAAAACCTTTTTTGTTCACCTGTGCTTCATGTGAGAATGTATAAGAACTATTATAGTCTTGATGTCTGCTCTCAAAGTACTTTCTGCAAGTGTATTTAGTGTCTAGGAAAGCCTGATTATTCCCTCCTCATGTCCAATTCCCTGTAGGTCTGCAGGCCTGCCAGCTGGCTCTGAGTACCAGGACAGTGTGGGCACGCTGCCCCAATGGAGATGTCGCTCGCCGATACGGCGTCACTGACAAGAATCCTGCAGGAGACTACTGGAAGAAGATTCCTGGGAATGTCTCACGTTTAACAGGCAAGTTGGTTCTGCATGACAGTCTGTCCAAAACGGTGTGATGTCTGCTTTGAGTTCTGCCTGATGGTGCTCAAGCTGACCATAGGCAGGGAGGGCTTCAAACACTGTGTTTCGCCAAGGGTGTTTTTATCACATTAGTAAAAACCTTCTCTGGGTATAATTAGGAAAACAGATCCAAATGTTATTTATTCGATGTTTAGAATTGGAACCTGCTACTGTAATTAAAAGATGGATAATTTATGCTTTGCAGTGACTCCTCTAGATGAACTGTGGGCGATCAGTACTTCAGGATCTCTGCTCCAGCGCCTCACTAAGACCTTTAGCCATTCCCATAGTTTGCAGAAAAATGACACCTCTGTTCTGCTTCACCCTGATGATTTGGAAGATGAATGGGAAGTGATATGAAGTCTCTCAAGCTTGTGAAGCAGTGAAAAAAACAGGAGGACAGAATTTCTGTAATGTATGTACAGAACATTGGATCTAAAAGCCACTCATATTGGACCTGCGATATTAGCACTTTTGTATTGGAAAACTGACCTGTTAAATAGCCCCCAAGCTGTGAGTTCTGATGTTTGTTACATAATCTTTTGGGAGACTCTTTAGGTGTGGCATACTGCAATTGTTATACCGTACTACTGTAGAAGCTCCTTTGGAAATATAACTCTTAAGTTAACCTTACTAGCAATGAAAGTGAGTACTTCACAACAGCATGCACACTAATGTACTGATTTTGAGAAGGAATTCTGTTGCATTAAATATTTCTCTACAGCGGAAACATTAAGCATTTCTCAATTTGTTCTGTACTTGGAACTCCATACCATATGGATGGGATCACTCCCTGACTCTTGTACATATATTTAAAATTATTTTTCCTTGCAGCATGGAAGAAAATACGGTGAAGTATTTCTTAGTAAGATCTGAGAACATAATGATTACACAGTATTGTTGAAATGAACTTAGTTTGATCCATTTCCATATAAATAATTGCAAGGCTATACTAACCTTCCATTTCCAGAAATTTTGTTCATGATTTGGCTTCATTCACAAGGTAGAAGTTTGGATTACACCTATTATCAGGGGTACTTTTGCCCATTTCCATAGCTATCAGGAAGCTGACAGTTTTGGGGGTGAGTCCCAGTTTGGAATAAGAAGGGGTCACTTGTTGGGTTTGTAGTACAAAGCAGGAATGTACAAGGCAGCTTTCATAATTCCTGTTGTGCTGTATTTGTGCCTCCAGCCAGTGCTTTAACTTTTGGACTCATATTGTTTTGAGTACCAAACTTAGATGTATTAAGAATAAAATGGTAATTGATAGAATTACCTATATATCCCATTAAAAATTGTGATATTGTGAGAAAATACTTAACAATATTCTGATTTTTAGCTATGTTAGCTAAATTTTGAAGTGTCTTATACTTAACAGTTGCAACAGGAGTATGTGATGAACTGGGAAGAAACCTAAGTTAATCATTGCAGTTTATTTTTCTTTATACTAAATCTTCTTTGAAAGATACCTCATCTTTTTTAAGCAATAGAACTATAGATGAGAGAACCTGAGTTCAGTATGTAGGCGGAGGAGTTATTTTGTGTTCGTTCTAAGCTTATAAATCATCAGAATGTTTTAGGCAGCTGCTAACCAATACTGTAAAAGAGCCAGCTTCAGGAAAGGCCGAGAGTTGAAAAGTGGGGATGTTTCTGTTTTCAGAACTTAACACAAATGGAGAAGGATGTGTTTGCTTTTTAACCTCTGTTCTCTTTCAGAATAGTTCATGTGTGTACTGCACTAAACTTGGAACAAACATGATGCAAGGTGAGAATGTGAATTGGTGGAGAGAGAACCAAGTTACGTCATTTTTTTTTTTTTAGTAGCACTTGTGGTATTGGCTGTCAGTTCTCAGTCGAATCTCAGTCCTACAGGAAGGACAGATTTATATCCCATTTACAGATGATTTGTTTGCTTCTTTGCTATCTCATCTTTATACAGAGATTACCCCAGAGGGATTCTTTTAGCCTGTCTGGAAGTGGATGGTAATGGAATCAGCTTGTGAAGTAACCCAGTCTGTTTTATGCAAGCATAGCTTGGTGTCTTGAGGACCCCAAAGAAGCTGAAATTCAGCTTAAAAGTATCTTATGGCAACTCCCAAGTCAATCATTTTGGAGAAAGGCCATGAGAAAGAACAACTTCTCTGTGCCCTCCAAGCACCAGATGCTCAAGTACAATGGCATTATTTAATAGTGACACTTTTGTATTACATTTTTCCAAGTCATCTTAGTAATGGTTTGAGCTTGCTAGTTGTTTATTTACTGTATAATACTGTTCCTTGCTATGGTTGTTAATATTAAATTGGTGTCAAGAGCTCTTACAGACTACTTTTTAGGGTAGTTTCAACAAAATTAGGATTTTTTTTTTACTTTTATTTCTGTATTTAGGTTTTTGGTTTTGTTTGTGCTTTAAGACAAGTGCAATAAATTAGATTTTTAAGAAATAAATTACTGTGGTAAGACTCATCTTTTGTATGATTTACAAGAGAGTTCTCTATGTCTGGCAATTGTCTTGTTGTGAAAGACTGTGCTTATGAAATCCCTGCCCTAATGTTGCCCCAGACAGCGTGGTAATGACAGTGTAAGGACCTGGATACTAGGAAGTTTATTTTATATTTCTTTTTAATTGTGACAGGTGTGTCAAGCCAGCAAAATGTTCATCTTTCAAGGAAAGACACGTCTCATATTTGAATGTTAAGCTTGTTGCCTCCATATTGATAGTCTTGCTGTAATAGAAGTAAACAAATTTATTTCCTTACATGCTAAACAAAAATTGACTGTTGAATATTTTAGCTCTTGGTGAAAAATATGCATTTGTGGTTCCAGCTAGAAAATGGTCCAGCAGAAAATGGTGATTGTACCATGTGTGCTGTAGCTGCACCCTTCCTAGAATTTTACATTATCTGAGGACTTCCTGTGCTTCTGGCATTTTACTGGAACTGCAGCTGGGGCTTAAAAGAGAGCACCTTGGCTTCGCTTCCCAAAGGAGAGAGCTGTTTCCTGACTGAGTCGGGCCCTGGGTAACTTCACACAAGAAAACATAGCAGTGATTAATGAGGCTTCTGACTCTTAAACACACTTCCAGCCCCAGGAATCCTGTTCCAATTCAGATGGCAGTGTCCTTGCTAATTATCATAGCTTTTATCTTGACAAACTGGTTCAGCTGCTTCTCTGACTCCTGCAGGGAAATAGTAGTCTCCTTACTGGCTCCTTTCTATTATGCAGGAGTAATCCTGATGTCACAGCTTAAGGAAGATGACTGTGATGAGTTGTTGTGAAACAGCCATCTTAGATGAGAAACTGTTGGTTTTCTTTGTCTTGCAGCAATAAAAATAAATAGGATCATGTTAAATGGTAGAGAGAAAATCTTTCACTAACAAGTGTCAAAGAAAATACATTAATTCCTTAGGTAAGATAGTAGAACTCTTGATATGAAACACTGCTACTACTAAGAAAATTACAATGAGAAGCACTTAATTATGAACTTGGGTCATTGTCTAAACATGGCTTTATTTGTGCAGGTACAAAGTTGCACATTTCTTCAGCCTTCATTACCTGGTCAAAGAGTGTCTGATGGAATGGACCAGAATCCCCACTTCTTCCCACACACTTGTGGACATCTGAACCCCATAACTCCACTACATTACTTTTCAATAGATGAGTTCTGCCAAGCATTTCAAAGTCACTTGTGGGTTATTTCAGACTTGTGTGACATTCTGGCTTATATTTTTGCTTTTCTCTTAAAACTCCCATTAATAAGTGAGCTTTTGCTAGTTATTTCTGCCAGTTCTGGATAGATTTTGAGCAAGAACCTTGATACACCTTTTCAGTAAATGCTGTTCTGAGTATAAAGGCTTGAAATTCAAGTGCTTGAATCCCTATGACTTTGCCTGGTTAATTAGCCATTAGTGAAGCATAAATCGTTTATGAAGGTATTGAGTTCTCCTCATTACCTTCGTGTAAGCTCTCAGGTCTCCAGATTTTACACTAAATGGCCCTGTCTACATCCCATCCCTGCTGTCAGGGTAGAGAGGTAAGACTGGGTTGAGGGTTTCCAGCTGTAAAATGTGAGATGCAAGCTTTACTCTTCTTGGAGCCTTCCTGAAAGCAAGAGTTACATGTTGGAAACAGTATTATGGTGGTGGGTAGCCTACAAAGAAAGCTGATGGATCCCTTGCCAAACAAAGTAGATCGCCCTGATTTTTTGATAATTAGTTATTGTAGTTAAAAATAACCACTCTAACATCAGCTGGACAGAAAAGAAATTGTAATATGTAGGACTAGATTTTAATTACTGGAAGGTGAAAGTTGAGTTGCAGTCATTATCTTTTGTGAATTACTACAACCAGAGGTCCACCAATAAAGATTAAAATGTCTGGATGAATGAAATTATCTCCCTAGTCTGCTGAATAGCAATATCTAGGTTTATCAGTTATGGATTTCTCACTGCTTGAAATCGAGGTGGGAAGTGAGGTTTGGGTTCAGTGCAGGAAATGTTTTAGGATGTTCTGTGGCTGGTATCACACTACAAGCTGCGTGAAATTACCATGATGATTCCTTTGGTCTTAGAGTCTACCTGACTTGAAATCTATTTAAATATATCTATCAAATTGTTATATTAGCCAGAAGGTTAAAATCCTGCGTGATGCTAGTGGAGAAAAAAAGCATGGAAAAAGTAAAGATCTGTTTGAGAATCCTTATGTTCTTATGGATGGTGGGCTTTTTATATACATATATATATATGCATATATATAAAATCTTTGATTTCTCTTCTGTAAAAGCTGATAATGATAGTAAAATACCAAAAAAGTACTAAATCCTCCAAACTGAAAAATGCCCTTTCCATTTTGGCCCTCAGAAATTACTTCTAAATATAGGGGGTTTTATAGCCTGTGATTGTGATAGAGGCACTGAATAATATACAGCTGAATAGCACTGAGTGGAGCTGCAGTTACAAATTAATCTTTCAAACATTATTCACTCTTTCTGATACTGAAGAAACCAGTGACTTGTTTTTCCATTTTAATATACTTTTCTCGTAACAGCTGAGATATGCTTAGAGCAGATAAAGGAAGGAGACTTCAATTTACGACACTTGTGTTTTGAATCTCATATCCAGAGAAAATGTACCTAAAGATGTGTACGGAATTTTATTAACATCCTGTACTTACCATCTTGGGTTTGCACAAGTGACTGCGTGCTTTATTTGTATTCAGTGGACCTGCTGTCTCATCAGTGTGGGGAGCCTTTGCTGAGAGCTCTCTGCTCTAGGGGTGTGCAGAGGTATCTCGTGTATGGAATGGAGAAGTGACACAGGTGTTAACATCTCTTAAGGCATGAAATGAGAATACTCAACAGATGACTCCTTGCTGAGGCTGTCACACTGCTGTATTTTTCCCTAAATGTAGGCTGGATGAATTTAGCTAAGCTCTTCTGGGTCTGGTGAAAGATCAAGCTAACTAGATCTCTCTGAGAAAAGAAATAAAAAGACTGGGAGGAAAGTTCCAGGAAAGCCCCCAGCAGAATTCCTGGCACGTGTGGCTGGCTACAGAGCCAGGGGGATGTACCATGGAGAATGAATTTGCTTGAGCTGCAGGGGAAAAACTGCAACTGCCAGCAAGAAATCCCACAATCCCTGGTTGTTCTAGGGAACAGACCAGCCAGCTGATCATGGGAAGTGCAAAGTAAGTAGGGTAATTGCTAGAATGACTGAGATTTTACTTGCTCAGCTCCCACGCTTGTCTTGCTAAATCCGTTCTGTGCCTCAACAGATGGTCTAAGGTCTGTTCCCTCTGTGAGCCGCACCCAGCACTCCAAACTGGGGATCAAAACATGTGAAGCAATGGACCTGCACTTTGTTCCTTGGTGCTGTGGTGAAAGTCAGACCTTTTAAGTTAAGGAGAACATGGTAAACAATCAGTGTAACACTTCGAAATAACATGTTTAGCACTGTTGGTTCTCTTTGTAATTGCTGTAATAATAATGCTGACCTTGTTAAATATTAGTGTCGATGCCATAGGTACTTGGGTAGGAGATCTGTTGGGCTTCAGGTCTCATTAGCTGGTTACTTAAAATACTGCCAACATGAGGCCTGTTTAAAACAACAACAAAAAAATCTGAAACACGTGTTTGTCTCTACTTGGAATGGATACATTGGGGAGCTGAATCTCCTTGCTTTTAAGGCCTGCTGATGGCTTTTCATACTGTTCTTTGCTTAGTGGAGAAATCTTTCTCTTGTCCTTTCATATGTTTACATGATGCCCATATAGAGCAAATTCTTCAAGGAAAACACAGGCAATTGAGTGTTTTGTATGGCACCTTCTTTCCTTCCTCTCCATCTTGCCATTTCTAATTGCTGTAGGATGGGAGTTGAGGTCCAGGGATGTAATGAAGCAACTCCTTCTACTTTAACTTCAGTTTTAATGAAAAAACAGAGCTTAAACCAGCAGGGTTTTGTGTCAGCTTTAACCTCGTCCGTAGTCCTTTGCAGCATGTTTTTCACCATTGCTGGCTGCTTGCAGTATAGTGACTTCTTTAACCTGATTTTAATAGAAGACTTTTAAGATGGAAGGTAACAGATGTTTGGTTTGTTTTTTTTTTAATGAGTGAGAGATGCCATATTTTTCCAGATGAGCTTTCAAAGCATACCAAAGTGGGGTTGGCTTTCACTTAAAAGGCTGCGCTTCATTCAATCCCTGAGTGTTGCAATCACACAGCCAGTGGTTTCTCGAAGCCACTTTCAGAAGCAGGCTGGCATCTACCTTGTCGTCAGCTTCGGGGACCTTAAGAATAACATTGTCTCTGCAGAACTGTACTGCCAAGAGCCCAGACTTCAGTGTCTCCCTTAGCACATTTGTTCTGGGCAGCGTGGACGGGCTCATTACCTACATAGGATTCCCTGCCTGGTGAGTTTTGCCAGCCTCTGTGGGGGATGAGAGGAATCTTTTGCCAATCTGGACAAATGGGTGGTTTCTTCAGTCTGTCTAAGGATTCTTGCTTTAAGCCTGGGGTTCTCTGCTAGAGTTCCCGAAGTCAGCCAAGGTGGAACACGTCAGCACAAGAGACACAAATTGCATCCTTGATCAGTTGTTATTGCAAATGCAATTCTGTTCATGCTCTCTGCAGGGTGAATTTCACCAAATTTCATACAGTTTTTAATTTTAAAAGTTAAATGTTGAGGGGAGCAGCACAGCCCTTATTGTATCTACCATCTACAAATATTTTAGGACATTGAATGACTGGTTTTTCGAAAGTACCCATCTCTGACCTTGAGATGGGTACTTTTAAAATCCAGTATCTAATGGACCCAACAATTAGACCTCTCACCCAGATTATTTGTATATTATTACCCTGTTTGCATTTTGCATTGAAGATTCTCACTTCTTGTTACTTTCAGTTTTACAAGTACAGCTTGTTCAGAGTGAGTAGATTTAAAATAGCTATTCCCAAATTCTTGAGTGGGTTGACCTGGGTCACCACTAAAACTTCCTTGTAGATTTTCCTGCACTTTTTCCAACTAGTTTTTAATAGAAAGCACCACAGAAGTTGTACGCTTCTGTAAACAAACGTGGTCCACTTGGCAGTGCCTGGATGAAGCATCTTAGAGAATCACTGCTCCAGAAACACTGCTGCAGTGGGAATATATACATTGCTTTCGCCCCAAAAAATCAAAGAAAAGAAATTTGAGTTTATTTTTATTAGCACTGGTATTGTTGATCTCTTGACTTATATTTAGCTGTTTTCCAAATAGCAGATTTAGAGTGTCTGAATTCAGTTGTCATGTTAAGCTCAGGAAATACTGGCCACAGTTATAACCATGCTGACTAGGGGAAAAACAAAAATGTTTTTTTACTGTTTTGAAAAAATATTTTGTGAAAACACAGCCAGGCAAGTAGAGAGTACTGGAATCCTTATTTTTCATATTTAGTCCTGTATATATTCATGGCAAAGCTTTCACTACAATGGACCCTGGATAGGCTTCAGGAATATTATTAGTAGGACCTGAGGCTTTGCCATATAACATCTCTGGAGGCAGCTTTGCTTATGTTCAGCCAAGTAAGATGTTTTTGGAAGCCATCCCAAGCAAGTGATTTTGCAAAATAAATGCATCTTCTTTCTATAATGTGATAGTCTTTCTTCTTTGGCAGTGACTCATAAAGTTTTAACATGGATGACTCTTGGGGAAGGAACCATCTTTTTTTTTCTCCCCTCTCTTTATCTCAATGTCTCTGCTGTAGTCCACATAAATAAGAGGTATCTTTGGAAGCCATTCTGTGCCACTGGTTGGAAAATAGCATATCTTTTCAAAAGATAGTCAAGTCACAGGAGGCCTGTGTTAGTGGTTTTGTGTAATATTTGCAGTTTTGTTCCTGGTTTGGGGTGAAGTCTTTTGCGTTGCATCGCATAGTGCTAATGTAACTTTGTTTCCCTCTGATATTGCTGTGTTCACATCAAGGTTACTGCGAACAGCTGGAAGCACTTGAATTTCAGAAAAGACTTTCTGAGAAAACCAGTATGAGCAGAGACAATGCTCCCCCTTGGGAAGGGGGGCAGGGATGGGAGTGAAAGAGCCTTGAAAGAATACCTACCTTAACCCATGGTTGCTAGGGTGAGTAGAAGTAAAATGATGGTTTCAGGGAATGTTGAAGAGAGTAATTCTGACCTGTGGAAGATAAATGAGGAAAGAAGAAACAGGCTTAATGGCAGGAAGCATTTCCTTATCATAAGACTTACTAGGTTGTGCTATTGTCAGGAAATGGTGGCAGTTCCATTCCATGAAGCATTTAAGATTGGACAAAGGGAACAAACCCTGTAATTATATAAAGGAATAAGAACATCTATCTGTCAGAGTCATTTAATGTTCTGTTTCTTTGCTTGATTCTTTTATGTAGGTGGTATCACCTTGTTTTCACTTCTTAAAGTACTCTTATGTCCCTTCGTGTTCTGCTTGGTAAATCAGAATGACGTTAGCAGAAAGTCAGGAATTCTGAAGGTGAAGAACGAGTGCATCTTCCTTTTACATCATTTTCACAGAATCACAGAATATTATGAGTTGGAAGGGACCCACAAGGATCATCGAGTCCAACTCAGGAATGAATTGCCTGTACAGTCATTTGGTGCTGTGAACACACAGCAGTTTTGCACATCACTCCTCCAGCAATTCTCTTATCCATGAGAACGTTCAGGGCTTATTGATGAGCTGTGTGAAAACAGTGCTCTTTATTGTAGAAGAGGCACAAAAGCAATGCCGCCAGTGGCTAATAAAACATGACATCACCTGTAATAGCTGTAACATATCTGGGCGTTGGCTTGGGTTTTTTTGTTTACAGAATCGGTATGTCACAAGCACAAATGAGAAAGATTCCTTTGACCACTGATGATTTGTCATTACAACAGTATGGGAGACTTGTAAAAGGCAAATGGTTAGGCTTGCATAGTAAATCCATTTTTGTTAAGCTCTAGGAGCTGGATCCAATAGTCTTTCTCCACAGAGGTGATCCCTCCACAAGTGGATGCTCATGTATAGTATCAGTCTTTGACCTCAACAGGCCTGAGCTGTCCCTTTTATTTATTACCTGGTCAATTTTCCCCAAACCCAGCCATCTCATGTATTTATTGTGGTAAATCAGCAGTAAACTTGTCTTTACCTAAAGGCAGATTGAGAAGGAGACTAGGCAAACAGGAAAGAGGAGTTGAAGGTTTGCTGCTGACAGACTGACTGGTCGGGCAGCCCAAAGGCTGCTCAGAAAGGAGCAAACTGGAGTGGTGAGCAGGGTGAGGTGACCCTCACTACCCAGATCAGCAGGATACAGAGTGTGGAGCTTACAGTGAGGGTGTGGGCTTGAGAGTAGCACGATGGGCAGATACATCCTACAGCAATAGAGAAGTGAGCAACAAACCAATAGTTGTGTTTTCCCATTAATCCATAAAGAGCTGTGTTGCAGAGGCTTGGGAACTAGGAAGGCAGGTAGAAATGCCAGGAGCGTTGTGCTAGTTTAATGTTTTGATACCACAAAGAACATGGGTTTTCTGTATGCTCAAAGCTCAAGACTTGCTGTCACAGGGGGTGCAGCCCTTCTACCAGCTGAGCTATAATTCATCAGTTTGGATAGCCAAACTGTCTTTTTTCTTTACAGGCAGCAGCTAACAGAGAGAGGTGGGACACATCTTTCTGCCACACTGTATTTAATCCCAAGGTCACCTGTGGTCAATGTGGCATTAAAACAGTATGTTTGGTATGTATCCCATCAGCAAGGGTGTCTCCTACAGAGTGAGATGCATCAGTGTCAGGTTTGGATCTGAGTAAAGCTTCTGTGTAGCCTAATTAATGAATAGGGCCTGGTAAGGTCACAGTCCAAAGCAGGGATTTGGTTACATAAATTTCTATGCTTTTGTTTTTATAGGGAGTCTACACAAGATTTGTTTGGTATCTGAGCAACGAGTTTCTAAAGCATCAAATCCCAAGTAGGAGGCAGGAAAGGCTTCTTTTGATTCTGGAACAAAGGACTTCCGAATACCCTCCCAGCTCTGTGTCCTTGGTTTGGTACAGTACAGTGCCACTTCCCATGCATGAACTGCAAATGCTGAAAAGGTGAATAGATGCAGATCCAGACTACCAGCTGGGACTTATTACCTCCCAGAGTGAGTACTCAGTGCTGCTTAGCACCCTCTGAAAGGCACAGCATTTGCTCAGCAGAGCTTTTCTTTCTGAGTTGGAGGTGGGCAGAGCCAGGCTCTGTGTCACTTCTTCCCTCTTCTGCTTGGCTCTAGCTCGGAAAATTACTCCCTCACTGTCAGGGCTAGCAAAGTAATTTGCTCCCCCTTTTTCCTCCCCCATCATGCAGCTGAAGTGGAAAGAGGATGGGAACACATGAGAGTCCTGCTGTTTGAGCAGAGCATTGTGGTTCTCTCTTTAGCCCCATGGGGCTCAGCTGTGCAGCAGAAACACCTGCCTGACAAACCCCCAGGCTGGTACCAGCAGAAATGCTGTTTGCAGGTGCAGCACGGACTATAGCAGGACAAGGTCTGCTGCTATCTGGCTTGTGTTGTGGGTGCCTGTGAGACTTGAGAAGTTAAAGGCCGCTGTTGTGGCCACTGCAGGGCAATACTGAGCCAGAGACCTCTGGTGATAAGAGTATTTGCTGATGTTACTCAGAAAAAGCTTGACCTCAGAAGCTGGGATTTAACTGCTCTGTCTCTCTAAAGTGGCAAAGGGAGAAGATGCGCTGTGAGTTGGCTGTCCATCATGTGGGCAGTGGCTCAGTACCACAGGCATATCGTTACTAGTCATATCTAAGCATGTGTGTAAGCACAGCTGATACCGTGTGGTACCAAAGGAACTCAGGTTCTCACAGCGTTCATGATACAAGTGTTGTGGTGCTTGGCCCCAGTGTCTGCCTGGCCATGCTGTCTTCCCAAAGCCCCAGGTGACTCCTACTCTGTGCTTCCACAGAGGCCTGATCTCACTGAGGAGCTGGGACTTACCCAGTCTCTCGAACACTGAAGGACAGCTTGGATGCTCTTTGCCCATCACCATGCTGGTAGTGTGCTTCCCCTGCATCCTGAGAGCAGGGGTGTGAGTGCTGGAAGGAGTCAGTGGCAGACAAAAGTCTTGGGACAGGCTGTGCTGGAGAGAGGACTTTATTCCTGACAGAAAGAATGAAGGGTGGAGTGCTTCTCTCTGCACACCCAGTTTGGGGTGGCAACTTTCAGGAAGAATTATGGTCTCATAGAGACCAGACTGACTGGAGCAAAGGATTATGAGGAAACACACCTTGCATCTTTCACCTAGACCTTGATACCACAGCCCTGGCTGATGGGCTGGTAGCTTGCTGACCTGTCATGAAGGTTGGGATGATGTTGCTGGATGTGAACTGCCCATCTCTGGCCATGATGTTGTACAGAGCTCTAATGCCTCAGCTGATGTTTTCCACAGTGAAGGCAGCCTGGGAGATGTGTAGCTGGCATTTCACTTTGAAGGAAATGACCTGGTTTTATCCTTCGAAATATTCTACCTGCTGAGTGACTCAGTGAGTGACTCACCTGCTCTGCCCTGGCAGCTCTTACCTCAGGGCTGTCTCAGTGTTTTTCTGCCAGGGCATTCGTGGTCTAACCACAGCCCTGATGCTGCTGCTGGCAGGGAAAATGAGGCAGCAGCAAAGCTGAGTCAAACCTTGGGCATCTGACGGAGGAGGCAAACCTGAGGGAGTGCCACACTCTTCCCACTGGCGTGTGAGTGCTTTTCCCAGAGCACTGAGAGCTCTGCAATGGTTCTCTGGCCCTGCAGTGCTTTCAGCAGTTTTCCTAAGCTCTGGGGCCCTTAAGGTCCCAGCCCCACTCCTGCTGGGAGAGCCTGCAGATGTGTTATCAGAAGTGATGTGCCCCTCTCCTCGCAGAAACAGTGGACGAGCAGTTGCTCAGATCACCTCCTTTACTAGCTGGGGAGTTTTATCCAACCTGCCTTTGGCCACAGCCCTGACTGGGCATGGCGTTAGCAAGGGACTGAAATCAGTGTGAGAATCTGCATCCCTCTGTCTTGTCACTTTGAGTCACTAACCATCAATAGCTTTCCCTATTGCAGGAGTGGGAGAGAGCAGGAGAGCACTAGCAGAAGGTTTTAGAGGAAAGCGAGTTCAGAAACTCAGCTCCTCAAGGGACTTCATTCTCTCTCTCACTGTGAGTTAGAAATTACTTATCCTTTTAGGCTTTGCTCTAAAATGCTGCCTCAAACATTGTCAGGAACATGACATTACATTAAAAATATGAGTGTGATGCAGTATGTGTTTACTGCAATCTACTTGCACTATTAAAAAGAGAAACCCCTAATGATTATAAAATAAAGCCTGAATATTAAGAGCATGATGACAAAAAAACACCCCCTTACAACAAAACAGTAATTACCACTGGGACTGGAACAAAGGAGCAGAGGGACAATTTTGGGCAAAGTTGCTTTGCTGGCTGAGAGAGAAGATGGGGCTGCCCAGACTTCCAAACAGAGTCAAGGCCTGTGTACACTGCCTGGTCACTTCTGGGAGGACAGTCGGTTTGCCCTCAGAGCCATGAGAAAGTGGGAGAGGAGCTGTGGCACTCACAGCAAACTGTGCAGGAATCAGGGGGCCAAGAGGCAGGGAGGATGCTGCCCTCCTCAGAGCTGGAAGCTGCTCCCTGTCCTGGCTGACCCAAGTCCTTTCTGCCTGGAAGTCTCTCTCTCTCCTCCCTTGGCCTCCTTCCATTGCTTTCCACAGAGGACCCTGAGGGAAGGACTCATCTCACATTAATTGCTCATCTCCCTGCAGAGGTCCATGGAGCTTACTGCCCTTGTGTTTGCCTTAGTTGTGAAGCACTGGGAGGGGGAGACTGGTCCATGGTTGCCCCTCGTATCCCAGGCATGCAGGTGTCTTGCCATGGCTCCTGAACTGGGGAATTGAGCTGTTCAGGCCTAATCTGCTTTCCTGAAGAAGTGTTGATTTGTTCCATTTCCCATTAGATTTGCAGTACAGGGAACGTAACCTTAAAATAACTGGAGGGTCTGGAGCTCACACAGGACCCTGACTTACCGGCTCAGACTTGCTAAAACCTTGCTCAGAAAGCTGAAGTGTGGGACAGATCGAAGTCCCTATCCACCTTCCTTGCTTCTCTGAATTGTCTCTGCCTCTCTCCTTGCTGATTCAGATCCATTATGGTCGACTCTCACATTTGTATTAGGAAAAGGGTATTTTTTCCTACAGAATAAGGAAGCAGGGTTGATGTCAGAGGATGTTTTGGGGTTTAGGGACAGATGAGAGATTAGGTTAGCTGGATGGGACTTCTGCTTGGCTCAGCTACAGGTTCCTCAGAGAGCCTTGGATGTGCCCCAGTTTAAAAATCAATAGAGTAAGGCTGGATTTAAAGCAGATGCTGTAAATCAATCAGATATGATAAGCCCAACATGGGAACTGCTGGCCTGGGTCATACACAATTTAGATGACCAATCTGGATGACCAGGATCTCCTGGCTTTAGCAATAATTCCTAAACATGATGAGTTTCTCTTCATTTGAGACTTCTGAAATTTGCTTTGTTGATTTATGTGATTTTTTTTATTTATCAACTAAACCACTGGGCAAACAGATACTGGTCATTTCAGAGGTCATCAGGGCAAGTGGGGACAATCTTTGTACTCCAGCTGAACTTGGTTCCAATTCTTGTAGCAGCAGGGAGGGATCTCTGATGTTTCTGCAAACTGTATTTGTGTTTCCTGCTGAGTTAGGTTTTGTGGGGGAGCTTAGCTCCTTCCACTCGTGTGCTACACGTGCACCTGTACCTGTGTGGTGGGAAAAGCAGGAGTAAATCAGTGCAAGCAGCAGCCTTGCAGCAGCACAGATGAGATTCTTGGTAATAGAGGACAGTTTGATGTGGTCTGAGCAAGTCATAAGCAGAACTTCCTTCTCCTTTCATCCACATTATAGGTGGAGGAGGAGAGACCACTGAAGCCAGGCTAGGAATTGATGGTTATGTAGCCTCAGACAAGTGCTGACACCAAGCAGGGATGGAAGTACTGTTATCAGCTTAGATCTTATGAAACTTGGTTTGCAAGGACTTACAGTGCACTTTAAATATTAAGCACATGGCACGAGTGCCTTGTTTGCCTGGATGGAATGATGCAATGCACAAGGGTCTGCTGATGTCAGTAGATTTCTTATACTGCAAGTCAAAAACCCACATGGCTTGAACACCAGACATAGGACAAATAGGAATTAGCAAACAAACCTGGCACCCTGGCCCCTTCCTAGTCTCTGTCTTTCCTTGCCTCTGTGCCAGGGTAAAAGAAGACTGTTAAAGAGCACAAATCCATCTTTTAAACAAGTTACTCAAAATTACAATAGACTTCATCTCCTTCAGCAGACTCTAGGCAGGCTAAACTTTGGGAGCTGCAGAGAGGAGTCAGTTGCAGAGTCAAAACTAATTCAGTACTTCTTCTCTCTCCTTGCTTCCTGAATGATAATGTTTCAGGCCTTTTTTACCTGTCACAGCAAATAAAACCACTTTGTACTACAAGGTGGGTAGTATATAAATATTTTGGTTTGAAAGTGCATGAGCAACCCATGGGACATATTTATTAGGTTTCATCACTGTTTCCTGACAGAAAGTAGTTTTTTAGAGGACTGACTGTAACCAAGCTTTTCAGGAATGCTGGTTCTATCTACTGTCTTGCATGCTTTTGGAAGGCATTTCCTATGGGTGAGGAATTTGCCTTGTGTGACAAGATTAACCTGTGCAGGTAAGACAGAAGCTTTTAAGTCTTATCTCCTTACTCCTGTGCTCCCATGGTATTAGGACTTAGTGAATCGTCTTTTCCACATCTTTGTGGCCAGCTTCCCGGCTCTAGCACCACAGTTCTCTTGTGCAGTGGCATAATCACTGTCCACGTTTGCTTTATTAAGCTTGTCAGCGGTAATGCAGCTGGCACTTCTTGGTACTTTTGTTGGTAGCCTTCTCCAAAAGATGGAAAACCGAATGGGCTGTGGAGCCTGCACTCCACTGTGCCCTAAAGGTGGCAGAAGACAGAGATGTGCTGGCAGGTCACTCTGAGGAAAGATGATGCTGCTATTGCTTGGTCTATAAACAAAAGACTTCTGTTTCCCATGCCAAGAAGCCCCAGCCATTTTCCGAGCAGTGACTCTGTCTGCAAAACAAGCCTGGACCCAGCTGGGTGAGTGATCCGTGCGGTCACCGGTGTGTTTTGCCCACAGTTCCTCTCCAGATGAAGCATGGCAGACATCAGCGAGCCACACACAGCGAGGGCTGTCGGTGACCTTTGGCAGAGCCATGCCAGCGTGGGCTCGGCACCAAGTCTGACTCCTGTCCCAGAATAACAGGAAGGGCACAGCAGTCAGCTGGCTTTGGACCCATCACATGTTGAGGGGATCCATTCTGCTTGTCGAAATGAATTACCCCAGAGCTGGTGGGAGGGCTCCAGGGAGTCACAGGGCAGCCTTTGCCTCAAGTTCGTGTTTTGTTGAAGGGCTCATTTGAAGGTGTAGGATGTCCCTGCCCAGCCTGTTGTGCTGTTCCACTGTGTAATTACTGTCACAGCTTGGGAGCAGGAGCGTTTTCCAGCACTCAGTTCAACCAACCAACCAACCGACTCCCCACTGCGGAATCTCGTTATTTCTTTGTCGGCAAACCTGATAAACATTCCCTCCCACCCCCTGCTCTGTCTCTTCCCCCACCCCATGACACTTTGCCATGTGCAAGTTAGACATGACTGCTTTACTACTTGTCTGTTTTGAAAGATGTTTCCACACCATTGTTACAGAAGCAATGGGGAACTTGTACTCTAATAAACAATGTAGCAACAGAGACATTTAATTTTTTTTACAGTGGCTAGGTTTAGAAGATTAGGCTTAGTACTCTGGATTTCTCTGTTTTTATAATCAACAAGGTAGCTGAAGAGAACAGAATTAGAATTGTTCCATGTTTTTCAGCAAGGGACTTCAATTTCCCATGCTAATGGGTTTGAACATGTATCAGCCTGGTTTCTTAGGAAAAAGGAACATTTTCTCTCCTAGCAAACATTTTCGGTGCTATCAGGCTAAGAATAGCAATCTTCTTTCTGTTTCTTCTCAAATTTCAGAAGTATGGCTTATCTTTTATTGTGCATGCAGTACAGAGATTATTTTAGATGAAATACCACTCTGTTCTGCTGAAACATGAACAGCTTATAGTGCCTAATTCTGTGGCTTTTTCATTTCTTAACCAAAATTAATTCATGAATAAAGAAATTTGTGCCTTGAACATGGCTCTTCTCTCCTAAGCACATCAATTCCTTGATGACCCTAGAGTGAACAGCAGTGCTGAAATAGTTCAAGTGGCAAACAACTCCCTGGCTATGAATTTAAGCCCTGAAACAAAACCCTAGAGTTTCAATGACAACTTCCAAGAACAGAGCCAAGGCTCCAGCACTGTGGCCGAGGAGATCACTATCATTGCAGGGCTGGTGGAGCCAGCAGAGCTCCCTGCAGAGCACGCAGGCGCAGTGCCAGTTACACCCGGACTTCCCAGAATGCTGGAGAGTAAAGGTTGCTCAGCAAAGAACTGGAGCTGTACCCTTTGCTCACCTAGCAGAAGGGATAGCTGGGGAAAGGCTGGATATCTAAGCTACTCCTCTGGTACACAGAGTGGACACCAAGACTGCCATGGTGCTCTCAGCTGAACCTGAGCCATCACACACTGATGGGAGGTGGCAGTGGAGTGGCCAGAATCCACTGAAAAATGCCATGATCTAGGATCCTGGGCCATTGTCATACCTCCTTATATCCCTCTGGGAATAGCAGGCTGGCCCTCCTGCTCTGTGCTACCCTCCTCACCCTGCAGCAATCCCACAGAGGGGCTGCAGGGTCCAGCCCTGCCAGGGCAGGTACATTTTTG
>VZTG01010081.1:575071-629401 GCA_013397845.1 Melanocharis versteri | reverse complement strand
GGCGGGAATGCCGCGGGCGGGGGGCGTGGGGGGCCCGGGTACGGGCTGAGGGGCACGGCGGCGTAGGGATCGGGGCTCCCGGGAGCAGGAGGTCACGGGGATATGGGGTTCCTGAGGTATGGGGCTGTGGGGTCCCGGGGGTGTAGGGATGGGGTTCCCGGGTGTATGAGGTCCCAGGGATATGGGGTCCCAAAGGTATGGAGTCCAGGTACATGGTGTCCTGGGGGTGTGGGGCACTGGGGATAAGGGATGCGGAGAGCAGAGGGCACAGAGTCCCCGGGGCGTGGGATCCTGAGCCTGTGGGACCCGGGGCACACCAGAGCCTGGACACATGGGTCGAGGGAACGTGGCGGCTGCGCCACAGCGGGCCTGTGCACAGGGGCTGTGGGACGCTCCTGGGCGTGGGGGGCTGCAGACGTGCCGTGCCCGGGCACACGGGTGCCGGGGCAGGCGGTGTCACACCCCCCTGCCCGCCCTGGCGGCGCCCAGCCTGGCCCATGCCAGTTCTTGGCTTGTCCCCTGCCCGCCCCCGTGGGTGGCTCGGGCTGGGGCCTGGCACTGCCCTTCGGCCAGAGCACGTGTGCGCACATGTGCTTGTTGCTAAACTTGAGGCTCTCGAATGTCTCCAGGGAGTGACATTTGCCTGCAGCCGTTCTGTCTGACAGGCACCTGACAGGTTTGGGCTACAGAAGAGCGAGGAGATGGTCATGGCATGGGGTGAGCCCAGCACTGCCCACAGCCCTGCACCAGGGCCTCCCCTTGGGCACCTGCAGTCCCTTGGCCCTAAAATGCATGTGTACAGGTAAGAGTCACACACTGGAAAAGCAAGTGCTGGTGTTATTGGGATCTGCTCTCTCATAAGGCCTCCTTACTGATAGCAAATACTGGGATCTGCTCCCTTCTTGACCTCCTCAGAGCATTTCCCTCTTCCTCTGTGTGTTTGGCCCCAGTGTCTCCCCCTCTTGCAGCCGTTGTCCTCTCAGTCAGGAAGATGAGACTCTCTGGCATCTGCAGGTGGGCGATGCCAGTCACTGATGGGTTCATGGGCCACAGCTCTGGTTTTTCTATCCTCGGAGTTGTCCCGCTGCTCCTGTTCGCTGCTGGAATGGGAGACACTCATGCACACTGAGGGGGATCACCAGACAGGGGCTGAAATGCTCTGTTTCCCTGCAGCCCTCTTTGTGAAGCTGCTCGAGGAGGCAGGAAGGGAGCCTACATCACGCTACCGACTGTCCCGATGACCTCGGTGAGTATGAAGCTGGCGAGGAACAGCCATCCCCTTTGTCGTGCCTCTTCTGAACCACCATTCAGCCAGGGAAACAATGCCTAAACTGTGCTTGGTTTGCTTTATAACTTCTTCCCTGCCACGCGATGTTCACACCAAACCCTGGGGATCCATGTGAGGGGGTGCAGGCAGGTGGGGGAGCTGGGCAGGGCAGGATACTGCACGCCACTGTCATACTTAAAAACTCTTGCTGACCACATCCGAGGGAAGAGAATGAAAGAAGGATAACCTCCACTGATCTGCTTTGCCGGAGAGAATTACGTCCAGCGTTTGTCAGCACAATTCGTCATCCGAGGATCCCCGCGGATCCACCACAGCTCCTGGCGTCTTGGATGTCAGCCACGGCACAGAAATCCTCTTTCACTGCTTGTTTCCGATTCCAGGTGAAAACCTATTAAAGGCAGCCACTTCACCACTCCCTGCTACCACCAGGGCACTCATCTGTCAGTCGCATCCTATCGCTGCAGGCCTGGGATAATTTGTACCGAAGTGCAGGATCAAAAGAAATGGTTTAAAAGTAGCTGCTCCTACAGCCTTTCCTTTGTGTCTGCCTGTGCCTTGCTGCCCATCGCTGATGGCAGTGGTACCCAACACATCTCCGTGTGCCGCCTGCTCTGGGGGATGCCCTGATGAGAATCCCGAATCCTTTTCTAGCTGTTTCCAGGACATTGCCATTGATTTGTATGTCCAGTGTGCCGATGTCAGGTTGCCCAGCCCTTTCTACTCATCCTCCACATATGCCTGGGCAAGCCAAGTGGTGTCAGAGCCCAAAGGCAAGGCATTAGCACAGTTGCAAAGCCAAACTGGCTTTTGTGTAGGAAATGAATGTCTTTGGTGTAGAAGTGGGACTGTTATTCACAGGCCAAGCTCTCCTGTGGAGGTGGTGGGAATGGTTACAACCATGGTGTGCTTTAGGCCCAAGCATTGGCTTAAAAACAGGCCAGAGTGTGCCAAGTCTTTTCGGCCTCACAGCTGGTGGGTAACCCTTTGCAGATTGCATTTGTCACATACATTTGAAGTGGGAGCCTGTCTGTAGGAAAGGCAGCTTGTCTATGGGCTGCACTGGATTATATTTGCCCCCAAAACTGTTTACAGGGTGCGGTGCTCAGCACTAGTGATGTAAAGGACAGCCCAGAAAAGTTTTACTTTTCTCAAATGTGTATTTTTTTGCACAGACCCATGAACATGACTTGTTTGTTTGCAGTCCAGCCTGGTTTTAATCACTTTGAATTAAGTAACTGATCTTATTACCGATCCGACTATGAGAGGGCTTATCACAGGTTCCTTGGCACATGACAGAGATTACCCTGTCGGTGCAACCACATCCGAGTAACGTGACGTATCCTCTCAGAGCTATTTTTGTCTTCACCCTCCTCCGGGACCTTGATCCTTTGGTTTCTCCAGCCGGTGACCAACTAAAACCTTCTTAATACTACGGAAACCCCAGCTACGTAATCGGACGAAGGGAAAAGCTCTGCCGTTTCTTGTGGCAGACGTCATTTGCTTCTTAAGGCTTCCATTAAATTGAGGGCAGGATCATTTTGACTTAATGGACATGACTGTGTGTGTAATTAAAAGCAAAATAAAAATAGGCACTATCAGGGAGTACACTGAACATGGTCTAGTGCTGGGTTTGAGCATGAGATTGAAGATGGGCAAAGAGTACATCCCTCATTCTTGAACAGGGCTGAAGGATACAGGGTTTACTCCAGTCCTTGCAAGGAATTTGTGCATGGTTTTGACTCTGAACACTTACCAGTCTCCTTTGGAAAAAGGCAGGCTCAGGACCAAAGGTCAGCAGAGTTTGGACAACAGCTCTAGATCCCTGGTGGGCTGGAGCAGCACAGCTGCCACTTCACTTTAAGCCTCTGGGGTCTTCATCAACAAGTCAGAGAAAAATGCCTAATATCCTGTTTAGCTAAAACTGCACATCTTCAGGGTGAAGTAAGGAATGCGGAGAGTCAGGGGTTTTGCAGTAGGGACACTGGGCTGGAATATACACACTATGTCCCCCTCTCACTGCAGGTACATCACTGGTCTTCAGTTTAATCTCTCTGTGCCACCAGCACACCACCTGCACACAGGATGCAGTAATGCTGCTTCGACC
Organism: Melanocharis versteri; assembly: GCA_013397845.1. Lineage (NCBI taxonomy): Eukaryota > Metazoa > Chordata > Aves > Passeriformes > Melanocharitidae > Melanocharis > Melanocharis versteri. The sequence goes on along the minus strand of VZTG01010081.1, from coordinate 626,009 downwards.
ATCCTGTTTCAGCTGGTGAGTTCTTTAGGTCAGGGATAATATGCAAGTATATTGTTCTGGTCCTTGGGGTCTGGGCCCTGCATGAGGATCCCTCTGCTCTGCTGTGTTAAACAGGGGACAGAGACTGGTCATCCTGCATGGAGACACAGCGGCAGAGCTGCTGGCAGTCACTAGACAGGATTTGTTCTCCTTTGGTGAGGACATGCCATGTGAGGAGGCGGATGGCAGCCCCAGGCACTCCATTCAGCTCTGATGATGAATAGCTGTTGCTGACACCTCGTGGAAGCCTCACACAATCGTTTTCTCAGAAACCTTTCAGTTTCATTTCTTCTGCTGCTGCTGGTTCCCTACCCGATGAGCTTGTCTTTCGTTTCTGTCCTCTCAGGGCCCCTGGCTGCCTGCAGCACCAGGGATGGGAAGGCAGCAAGGGAAGCTGCCTGGGGCTGCCTGGTAAAGGGGCGTGCACATCTTCCTGCATGGTGGTGAGTGAGGGCTGCTCACCGTGGATGGCTGTTGCACATCAGATGCAGAGAGGAAAGCACCTGCCTCCTATACCCACCTGGGTCATGTCCATGCCTGTTGTGTGTCTCTTCGCACATCTCCATTTTTCAGGGGAGCATTTTGGCAAGTGGCTGTCCTTTCATTTCAGAATATCAAATCAATTTGGAAAATACACAGAAGTTTTCCTGGGAAGAGCAAAAATATTTTCATTTGAGAAACAAGACAGCTGATTAGAGATTCAGCAGTGATCGGGGTTGGGGCAATGCTCCTGGCTCCCTTGCTGGAACCATCAGACAACCTCACCCTGTCCAGGGGAGGAGTTGTAGCCCTGTTCTCATGACTTACCATTGCACTGTCTTGCTCAGCATCCACCTCTTCTTCCTTCTCAGTCTCCATTTGTATTACAGTCAGTCTCTGCTTGCTTGACTTTGTGTGAATCACCATTTCACACTGAGCCTGAGCTACCCATAACTTTGGCTGCTTTGCTTTCTCTGCTGTATTATAGGCTCAGGTCCATCCTTCCTTCCATGAAAGAAAAATCTGCTTTGGAAACAACAAAGTGAGCAAGTCTTCTCTTGTTATTCTTATTTCCTGGCTGCTGCTGAGTAAATTCCAAAAATCTGCATCCCAAATGGTTCTTGGTGGAGTAGGTTGCTCAGAGACATTGAGGAGTCTCCTTCCCTGGAGATACTAAAAAGCTGCCTGGACACAATCCAGAGTAATGTGCTCCCAGGGACTCTGCTTGAGCAGGGGTGTTGGACTAGATGACCTCCAGTGGTCCCATCCAACTTTACCCATTTTTGATTCTTGGGAGCCCAAGTAAAGCTCTGATACATTTTGTTTTGGAAAGGAAATCTCTCCGCTGGCCCTGTAGGAAGTATATAATGTGAGGTTGACTGCTGTCAGACATCAGTCCCAGCTGATGAAAGGCTGAATAAATGGCTCAACTGGTGTCACAGATTTGTTGATGTTGCTCACCAGTGGGATTACCCAATTTTTAAGGCTTTGAAACTTATTTTCCATTCTGGTTCCTTGATAAAGTGGTCTGGCAGAGTGAGGTGGGCAGCCAGGTGATGAGCTCCTTCAGCTGCAGCTATTTTGCAAGCCCTCAGGGATGCTCACAGGCTGTCATCAGTGTCCTCTTCACCTTGGCTGGGATCACAGCCCACCTCTCATTAAGCCTTGATTTTGGCACCTGTAATAAAAGAGCCACGGTCATCCTTTTGGAAACTTAGGGAAACTCCCAGAGCTGCAGCAGAGATGATTAAATTTCATCTAGCATATTACAGAGGGAGGCTGAAAAGTGTACTTGGCCCCTAGAAGACTAAAAGTACCTTTTGGGGAACCTTTCTGTTTCGTAAGCAAGCAGTCAAGAGGGGTCAGAGAGCTCCTGGTGCCGGTGGACGATTTTGGCCTTCAGCTTGATGTTGGTTGTTAAAAATATTTTCCCAGATGTATTAATACAACCAGACTGGATTGCATCTGAGCTGAACATTGTGAGCCCGAGGCAGGACATAAATATAGAAGCAAAACAGGCTGACATAAGAGTCATCTGTCCTCTTCTACACTAGAAGTGAAGGGGAAAGAGAGGGAACTTATTCTGTTGCAATTTTTAGACGCTTCCAGGAATTAGCCTGAGCATCAGAGAGTGCCTGCATGGGGTCCTGAAGCACAGAAGCCCCCACGTATCCCTGTCTCAGCCCCTGCCGTGCTGTGCCACAGGACTGCACACTCAGCACATTTTTAACCCAGGGTTAGATCTGCCTAGACAAGGTCTGCAATCAGGAATGAGTATTTGTTTGATGTGTTTGCCTAACAGGATTACCCTTATCATAATGATATAGCAACCTGGCCTTGGCAGAGCAACCCCCAAGGGCACAAGGGGTCAAACCCTTGCCTCCATTGCCCCAAATATGCAAAGTGTAGCTTGTCTCTTATCGTGCAATATCCAGCCATGCTTCGGTTGGCATTCAGTGCTCTGCTTTGGGAAAGAGCAATTGTGCCAGGTACTGCTGCCTGCTGACATCACACTTGGCATTTCTCTCTCCCCACCTGAAAAAAAAATCAATAATATTCAAAGGCTAGAAAAATGATGCAGTGTTTTATAATTAGAGGATAGGTTGGCTTCCCCAGTGGGAATTGCTCTGAGCAGGTGCCTGATTGAATTCAATGTGAATTTGTTGCCCTCTGGCTCCCTAAGAACCAATGAATTGCCTGCCTTTTGTATTATATTTCATGAACATGCCTTAAAATCATTATGAAATCATCTGTTTGTCTATAAAATATACCTGCGATTATTGAATTTTGCTACTTAAAACACTCAAGGAAGGTTCAGAATGAAAGCTCGGTTTTCTTGTAGGTAAGAAGGATAAAGGTTTTGCTAAAGCAGAGCCTGGCCCCACAGGGAATCAGTACCTGGGCTTATTCACTCCAGTTTCTGGCCAGGCTGGGGACACCTCCTTGTTCCCTGGTGGTGTTATTTTAACCCCAGCACTTTTCAGGCCGGTGAATGTGAGCCTGTCCTCACCAGCTCCCAGGCTATTTGCGGAAACAGAACCTGCCACTTGCTATGTGCCGGTTCCAAAACAAGCAGGATCCTCTGTTTATAGTGTGCTATAATTGGCCTGAATGAAACCTGTGGTTCTTCAGGCTGTAGGGCCCAGGACTGCTGATGCAGCAGCACCCTAATTCCAAGCAATGCTGCTGGAAATGCCGAAATGGCTTTGCAGAAAGCTGAGGGATGTGTAGATACATAGTGTTAGCAGTATGTTCACAAGCTCCTGGTTTCTGGAGCAGGCTGTACTTGTCAGGACTGTGTAGATCCCCTTCTCTAGATGAGGTTTGGGGGGATGGAGCCTCCTGGGAGCAAAGCAGAGACATCCTCTTTCTGCGGCAGCTTCACTGTGTAGATGCTTGGGTTGCCATGGGGAGCATTACCCTAACCATTCTTTTTTTTCCCCAAGGCATTTTGTAGCTAGGATGTGAGCAGAGCTCTGTGACTCAGAAATTACCTATCCAACCATTGGGCCTAAATGATTTGAGTTCACCTGTGATTAGTGTATATTTAATTTTGGTGGCATGTGTGGCCGTTCAGACCCTGCTGTTCAGCATGGAACCATTCTGACCTCGCAGCTCATTGCAGGACAAACTCCTGCCTAAGATAAAACAAAGCAGCCCCCTCACTTTTGTTTAGAGGCTGGTACATACAGTATAATGCTCACCCAAAAGTTGTATTTGATCTGGCTTTGCTGTAAGAAACCCCACTGCTTTTTGAGTTCTAAAACACAATAGATATATGGTTAAGCAGAAAGATTAAAAAAAGAATTGGCTAATGCTTTGTGTGTCCTGGAGGACTTATTTTTATTCCCATTTGTTCATTCTCTCTGCTCTTGGCTGCTGCTGGGTCTGTTGAAATAACAAACAGGGATGAAGAAAGAGGGCAGCTCTGTTGTGAGCTTCCTTCGGTGGGAAGTGGCTGCGGTGCAGCAGTTAACTCCAAGGGTGACTGCAGCCTCTGCAGCTCTGCCACCAACAACCCAACGGGAAACTCGTCCTGTTTTTCTGAAAAAAGATTGGATTATCAGTCAAAAGCCTTTTTGCTACAGAGTGGTGTTTAGAAAGAGTCTGTCTTTTGCTTTGTAAAAAAGTGGTCAGAAATCTTCTAGTGCTGCATGCAGCTGCTCTGCTGCCAAGAAAACCTCCCGGGCCTGGTGATGAGGCCTCTGCAATATTTTTGGTTTCTCTGTAATTACTTTCTAATTAAATTTTCAAATCCAAGTACAATCAGGAGGTTAAACCATAGCGAGTTCATAGTAGGGTCTTTCTATTTGCTTTTTCTTTTTCCAAGTCAATAGCTATCCCCTACGTAGAGGTGATGGATAATTTTGTGAATATAAAGGTGCTTAAAATCAGGGTAGCAATGCTTTTTACCTGATGGATTCAGCACTAGCGTAATTTTATGCATTCTCCATTTGGAAGCACTGCTTTTGCATAGAAATTGTTGTAACTGCCTGATCAGATTTGTCCATTAGTATGTCTACTCATGGCTTATTAAGTGGCTGGGGCATTAGGGTCCAAGCTTCCCTTGCCAGGATTTGCCCCTACTCCTCCACATGCAATTTAGGGAGAGGACTGATGTTTCCAAGGTGTTGCAAGAGTTTTGTGATGCCTCCACTCCAGAAAACAGAAATAAAAAAAGGTCTAAAAAGATAATGTAAAGTAATTGGGAGATAAGATACATGACAAAAACGAGCCACATGTAAATAATGAAGCTGAGAGACAACTGAACTCAGCTGCTGAGCACTGCACAAAGGTCGGCTTGCTCCCTGCCACCACCTGAGCCATGCAGGGGCCCCAGTGGCCTCCTCCCCTTTGGCTGTGCTCCCTGGACCTTTCCTGTAGCCCTGCTTGGATACCGGGACCAGGGCAGGCTGACTGGGCTCAGCATTGCCTTCCATCTCCACAGCAGGGCTGCCCACAGTGGAGCAGCCGCCGTTGAGGCAAACAGAGTGTTTGGAGCACATGCAGGTTTTTTTTACCGCAGAAGGGTGTGAAGCACACTTGGACGAGGTCTTGGGCTCCTTCAGACTCTTTTGCAGCGCTGTGGGCAGAGCCCATCCTGGCCACCCATCCCATCTGTGCACCCCACACTTGCCCACGTGGTCTGTCACCGATGGGGGCTGCTCGATGGCTCTTGGGAGTGCTGCTGTTTGGCAGCTCACTCAGAGCTGGGAATGGCAGCAGCTGCTGAAGCACCCAACAGTGCGAGAAGGAATTTCAGTCATGCTAAGAAGCTTTGCAGGAGACAGACAAAATCACTCAGGCTCACCTATTCACATCTCTGGTTTGTTGCTATCAGCCACTAGCCCCATTCTCCTGCCCCCAAACTGGGGATGGCATAATAAGAAGTGCCTGTGCCCTGGTTTACAGCTAGGTGTTTAAGCTTAAACCACTGAGGAAAGTGAGTCTGGGATAATATATCCGTGTGATAAAGGGAGGTAAGTCTTGGAGTAAGGTCTATGCTTGGGAGAGGTAATGCTGTGGGATTGGGTTTTTTAAATGATGTCAGCATTTGAGATCCCTTAGACTCGTGTTTGGGTTAAGCCCACAAGAGACGTAAGAGTTCATTTGAGTTTACCCTGGAAACCTTGCTGCCGTCTCTGAGGCACAAATGCTCCTGGAGACAGCCTGCTCTTGCAATTCATGTATTCTGTGAAGCAGAAAGAAAAACATATTGGCCAGGGTTCAAGCACCTTTCTTGGTTGTCCTGGTGATAAGTGCCTGATAAAAGTTCAAGGTTTTGCTTGCTTGTATAGAATAAAAGCAGCTTTGCTTAAGTTACTGCTGGCATCCATGGTCTCCCAGAGGGTGCTGATCTGTTATTCCCAGTGTCTGGGCTGTTCTTGGTGAGTGAGACAAGGCTATGTTGTGTGGGTTGTAGTTTGTCCTATGACAGAGGTGACCTTCCAGGTTTTCAGTCTGTGGCAGGCAGCAGTGGCTGTGTCATGGCAAACATGTGCAGTAAGCTGAATGCTCCCTCTGAGGGGCTTGGGCTTTGTGGAAGGAGTATGGGATGGTGGCACAAGCCCACTGCAGTTGGCAGCCTGCTGCAGTAGTCCCTGGAAGCAAGCCAAAGGTAGCTGCTGTGTGAGCACCATCATTAGGTTTCAGAGTTGACAGCCTGTGGAGATGTAAAGGCAAGGGAAGCCTCCTTGGTGCTGCCACTTCCAGCTCTTGTTGTCTGGGGAAGAAGGGACTGGTTCTCTGATGCTTGATTTGTGCTCTGAAAGACTAAGTGTGTTTGAGGGCAGGAATTTTTTAGCAGAAGTGTGAGGATGGTGGTGGGGGGAGAGGTGAGGCGAGGTCAGAGCAGTGGGATGTGACATTCAGGTTTTCTCTCAGGACTCCCGTGGGCTGGAGCAGATGTCAGAAGCTGAACTCCTTGAGTCACCTGCAGTGGTGATGATGGACCTGCATCCCCTCTGCTGCCTTCAGCCCCTGCTCTCATGGAGCTTCCCCAGCCCCAACCTCCTGACACCATGGGCAACTTCCCAAAGCTGGATCCTCAACTGCCTTCGTTTCTGCACAGGCCAGTTAGTCATTTCCCTTATAAACAAACATTTTTGGAGACACCAGAGAAACTGAGCCACCAAGAGGACAAAGTTCTGTTGCTTTTAGAGTAGTTCATTCATCAGTGAGCTTTACTGTACAGCAGCTCAGTCACCGCTGAACTGAAACCACCCTCTGCTTGTCATACAGGGAACAGGAAAATGTGCTTCTGGAGTGGGCCAGTCTTTCAATCATCAGCTTGACTTCCATTTGAAGTGTTGTAGTTGAGGTGGCTTTGTTCTGGAATTTTTTTAATCTGTCTTGAGATGCCTCCTTCTTCCTTATATGCAGAGGTCTTCCTGGGCTCCTCCGAGGACGCTTGCATTAGCAGTGCAATGGAGATCTGAAGTGTGGTTGTTGCTGCAAACTAAAGTCAAGCAATTCCCCTCAATCCTTGAAAAAAAGAGGAATCTGCTCACCCATGTTTAACTGTTTCGTGGCTTCTGAACTTTTCTAACCTTCATTTCCACTTGTGACCTGCCCATAGGTGTGGGCTCACACTTTCCTCCTGCTGACCTGGGCAGGGCATCGTGCGCCTGGCGTGTGGTTCCACACTGACGTGGTTCTTGAAAATCCAGTGTGACTGAGGGCACACAGAGCTTGGGGTTGAATTATTGCCAGATCTCCTGGAGCATTACCCAGCAGTACTGGAAACAGCCCGGGGGATCAACACTCTTGCAAATGATCGTCACAGAGGTCCTCAGGAAAATGTTTGTAGGGTCTTAAGTGGAAAATTGTTTTTCAAAAAAATCTCAGAAAGAGGGATAAATAATCAAAAAGCAGTGGGAAGTGTTGAAATAAAATTTTAAACAGCATAGTGGATATTTTAGTTGAGAGACTTATTCTTGTCTCATTAAAAAAAACCCCATCCAAACTTAATTATTTACCTAAAAGCTGTATCACAAGGGGCGGATACTGCCAGCATGTGGGGCTGAGCCAGAGCTCCAGGTCCCATCGCTCCTGCTCTGTCCACAGGCTTTGGGCTGGCACAGGCACAGTGCTCCTTCCTGCCTGCCACCAGCCTGGTAAACACGGCTGGCTTGTGCTCAAGCTTAGCACAAGCTCGGTCAGGCACCTGATAAATCTAAGCCAAAACCGAAGTGCGTTTGGCTGCTGAGGATGGAGTTGCTGTCAATGTGTTTTTCTCGGCTCAGCAGTTTCCCCTGAGATCTCCATCGACAAATCGATGCTCGGTGTCGCACTGCCCTGCCTCGGCTCCTCATCCCGGGAGCTGTGTGTGTCCTCAGGCTGGCCCTGAGGGACGTGTGGCCTCCCACGGCCACTCAGAGCAGCAGCCTGGGGCTGGCTCGGCGCTGAGCTGGACTCCGGTCGGAGCTGCTGGGATTCGCTTCAGAGCTCAGCGAGTGCCAAGCGCTCCCTGGGCTGGGACACGCACCTGGCTGCCGTGTGAGGGATGTGCCACTCTCTTACATAAGCCTTTCGAGTTCCCTCTGGTTTGCTGCACTTCGTTAGGAGCCAGAATTAAACATTTTCTGCTGGACTTCCCCCTCTGCAGTGACAGCCTGACTCTGTGTCTATGAGGCCGATTCATGTCTTCCGTTTGCGTATTTCCAGTGACACTGGTCAGGCACAAAAATCATGCGATCTGAAGGAACGATTTTGGCTATCTTACCCCAAATGTCAGATTCTTTCTGTCTTTTTAAAAGTTATTTTAATTTTTAGGACTCCTTTTCCTAAACTGTTTAAAGCTAGGAAAAAACCGGCAGAAGCTGTAATAAAACTGGGACCACGATACAAACCACCAGGGCTCTTCCCACCGGCATTCCGGCCGAAGTTGACTTGCGGTGCCTGCTCCAACTTGCAGCAGCCGCGAGTGCATCAGCAGCCAAAGGTTCCCCCCTGCAGCACAGTGACAGCTACTGCAGGTGCCCTATCAGCTGGAGCTCATTTATCCATGAGGATTTTTCCTGTTTTAAAAAAATGGAAGAAAAAAAAAATAAAAAGGCGTCTTGTGCTGCCAAAATCCGGAGAAAATTCTACTGACTTCAGCAAAAGCAGATGGGATTGTTAATGTCATGACGGAATTGGCAATTACTGGCACTACTTTTCCTTTGTGGGACCCGATCTGGGGAGTTTCCCAGGGAGATGTGTTGGGCCACGGGTCATGATGTAACGACTACATCCACGGGTCAGCGCCAGACATAGTTTTGCTCCTCACTCATAATGAGGCAGGAAGAAAAAATGGGTTAGAACTTTATATGGTTCAAGGGACAACTGAAAAAATTAATATGGAAACATATTGAGGAATACTGAGGCAACACCACAGCCCAAGGGCAGGGCTAGGAATCAAACTGTTGGAGGCAGTGGGCTTTTTTGGGGGATAATTTTGGTTGATTCTCTGTTCTGGTTATACCCCCTCTTCTGGGTGCACCTGGGACCGATGGGCCTTCACATGATCCAGCCCCACCACTCTGGTTATCTCATGGGCATCTGTGCCAGTGCTTGCCAAAGCATTTGGGCTTGCTGTTGCTTCAGGTTCTAGACAAATTAAGGCAAATGCAACTAAATGTACTACGCAGACAAAATGCCCTTTCCAACCTTGCCTGGTTAGATCCTTTTCTAGAGGAAAACTGAACTCCTGAAAAACGTGCTGGCCTTGTGCATCACCTACACCAAGAACATCTACATGAGTATATATTGACCTGCCCCATTTTAGGGATGCAGTGGAGCTTGGCCAGCAGTTGGCAGAGGCTCATAAAGCAGTTGGGGTGCTTTGTTCCCCTCTTACATACACATACAGGCCCTCTGAGCTCTTAGCTGGCTGCTGGCACAGCCCTCAGTGTAGCACAGACTGTGTTTTCTCATGTGAAATTCAATAAATTCAGCATTTTCAGGACCTCGGCATAATCAGGGTTTTCAATCTTCTCCTTCATTGCCTTCTAATATACCCTCCTAACAATTAACTCTGTGTGTTGGGAGAACGCCAAATGCAGGGTAAAAGACTTCGTTTTTCTTTCCCATAATTAAATGTCGTGTTCGCTGCTGTCTTTCCCACTCGATTAAGTGTCCGTGTATGGTCTAAAATGCTCTTTGGTGAATTAGCATAAAGTCTGTCAGGATTTCAACCAACATTCTCCCTCTCGTTGCATCTGTGCAGCTCACAAAGGGCAGCATTGGCCGGCGGCGGGGGCCTGGGGATGGGTTTACTGCAACTCTGAAAAAACCACTTGCAAACCTCTCGCTAGTCTCCCTCCGTGCTGCAGGCCAACTGAGGCAGCTAGCTGATGAGAGTTTTTTTTAATTACGTCTGAAGACATATTGGAGAAATATTCCCCAAGCCGGACTCTGGCAACATTGACAGCACTGCATGTGACGGCAAAATAATATAATAGGTTGTCAGTGACTAATAGATGAGTGAGTTATGGGCTGGGAGCTGAAGTATCAGAACTTTCCACCAGTTCAGGATGAGCTGGAAGTGAGTTGATGACTGGGGTCCTCGGCATGAGATGAGCAGGGTGGTTATCCTGGTTGGCAGCCCTGTCCTGGGGAATGGCTGCTTTACCCCAAAAGCACTCCCTGGAGCCAGTGCACTTTTTGCCACATCCCCCAGGGCTGCTCTGTGCCACCCAGTTCCAGGTAGAGGGTGCTGATAGGTGCCTGGGCAGTATGACATTCCAAGGGACAGTATGACATTCCAAGGGGCTGCATATTTCTGATCAACTTTTCAGCACAGCACCAGCTCCTGCCAAGTGTTTGTTCTTGTCTCCATTACATCTTGCAGTGCCCGGCCCTGCTCTTTACCCTTCAAAATATTCCTTGCCCTGTCCCCCTCCCCCCACCCAGTGTGCTAATTTTTTAATAACAGAGAGTTGGTTAGGTTGGAAAAAACCTTAAAGATCATTGAGTCTGTTAACCCAGCACTAAACCATGTCCCAAGTGCTACATCTGCACATCTTTTAAACACCTCCAGGGACAGTAACTCCACCACTGCCCTGGCCAGCGCCTTCCCTGGGCAGCTTCACCACCATTTCAGCGAATAAATTTTTCCTTGTATCCAATCTAAACCTCCTGGCACAACTTGAAGCTGTTTTCTCTTGTCCTATTGCTTGTTTCTTTAATTTTCATAATTCTTCGATCTTCACAACTTCAGGTTTGTTACCAAGTCCAGAAGCAGTCTCTGATATGGGAGGATGGGTCATTATAAATTGGGAGAAGACTTAGTGGTGAGGGGAACAGAGCTGGCAGATAAACCTGGGATGTGGCTGAGTCCCAAGCACTCCTTGTCCAGAGATACCTCTGCTCCCTGAGAAGGGATTACGCTGGGATGGGATGTGTTACCACTGCTGTTTCCCCAGCTCTTCCTGCAGCTCCCTCCGTGTCCTTTGGATAAACAGCTGCAGAAAGGGAGCCTTTGTTTCCCGAAGCGCTGGGGGAATGGCTCGTGGTGGTACAGATAACCCTGCCTGTTGAGGAGAGGCTGCAGTGCAACCACACAATGAATTATTCACCAGCTGTTTCCTCTCCTTTCAAGACTTTTTCTGTAAAAACAGGGGCTGGAAGTGGTGCATGTGAGATGTGCAATCAGCCACACAGAAGGAGTTTGAGCTTTTGGCTTGCTGGTTACTCAGACCATCCGTCACGAGGAACTGGTTTGCGCAAATCTGTGTCTGGACCTCCATGATGTTTGACTGCAGGTGGCCTATAAATGTGTTTTCTTTTTCTCTGAATGCCTGCTGAAAACCTGAAAATCTGATTTACAGAAGTGCCAGGTGCCTGCAGCTTTGACAGACGTTGGTAGAAATGATGCTTTAAACATACTGAGAGAGGCACAGTGCCATGCACCCCCACGACTGGGCTCTTGGGGCTTTCTGCTTGGGCCCCGGGATGTTTGCAGCCTCTCCATGGCATGGCCCAGTCCCTAAGGAGGGGACAGTGACAGTCCCCCCACTTTGGGCTGCAGATAAAGGAAATGCTCTCTCACATTGGTGAGCACTGGGCTGCATTGGTGAGGTGCTATTGAAAAAAACCCATGAGAAAAAACCGCAGGTCCCCACGCCTGAGTCCAGCACTGGGAAAAAGCAATTGCCTAACATGTGAATAAAAGGCATTGCTGCTTTTTTTTTTCTTTTCTTCAACCTGGCTATTCAAACTGCCATGAAAAATATGTCTGTTCTTTTCTTTTATAACCTCCTACAAGCTCTCAATTTTAGCCTCCACTCTCCAGAGCCCATAAAATAAATGGGTAGAAACACCATAAAAATGAACAAAATCCCAAACCATAGCTAGTTCATATTCTGAGTGTCTCATTAAATGCGTATTAAGGAAAATCCCTCATCTTACATAAATACGTAATTGTTTATAAATCTGTAACTAATTTTAAGCTATTTGAAACAGCCGTATAGTAGAATGATCTTCTAGAAATTGAAGGGGGTGCCAGCTGACTGCACTAAAGGACAAGAACAGATTAGATGTGAAATACCTCTATCTTAATATATTTGAAAAATTTTCCCAGAAAACTAACAGGTTAAAAAAAAGGTAAAATTGCTCATTTATTTCATGTTTTTGGCTTTAAATAATAAGAGTATTTTCCCCCTAGGAGCTCAGCACCCTACCATACCCAGGTATTGAGGACCTAACCAGGAATCAGCTGGTCAGGCCACCTTCCTCTCTTGCTGTCACTTTTTAGCAGTGGGTACTCAGCCTGCTTTCTGCCATCATCTCCACCTCTACAGGGCAACGGCACAGATGTGAGAGAGGTTATTGGGAAAGGACAGTATCTTCTCTTAGTGCCTTGCCTGTTTGCATAAGAGCTATCTCAGAGCTGGAAAACAGTCTTTTGTGCCTGCAGTTCCAAGGGGGACTCATGGCAGCGGGAACAGAGGAGTAGACAAAAAACCAAATGGACACATACATTGCATTTCTGTTCCTCACACTGAATATTGATGCACAGTGCATTGAACACCTGGTCTGTGCAGCCAAATCCTACCTGATCCCCTCACCCTGGATGCCGGGGATAAGTGCTTCCCAGTCTCCTGGGTCACATGCTGACAAGGTCTGGGCATCAAGTTGAGACTTGCCCAGCCATTTCCCAACCCTAGCCAGGTCCTATTCCAAGAAAAGAAGAGCAAGGTAAAATTCTGAATCCTCCTTCAGCATTGCCCCCAGCTGAGAAGGTGTCCTCCTGCTCACAAATGTACCTTTGTCATGAAACCAGAGGGTGGCTCCAGGCTTTCCTCCATCTGCCTGGGAAGAGAGGAAACGGAATCCTGCCTCCCAAGGGAAGGTGGAAACAGCTGAGTTGGTAAGAAGAAAATCCACCCCTGTCCTTGCTGTGCCTCCAGTACCGACTCCCTCTCTAAGTGCTTTGGAGCGGAGTAGAAACGTTTCTGCCCCTTTGGTGGAGACTGAGCTGGCCCCAGAGTGGGGTTGAGCCTGTGCTGCTGCTAGGGTTGGGTGCAGGATGACAACCCACATGATTATGTTCCCAGCAGTGGGTACGGTGAAGTGCTGCCAGATGATGACACCTCACACGGTCCCAGGGATGCTTTTAGATTCGTCTATTAATAGCTCCCTGTGTTTTCATTTCTAGAAACATAAATATGTATCCCCAAATGCTCCTGACCGTCACATGCCTGGAAGTTGGTAAATTGGTGACTGATTTCAGATCTGTCCAATGTAAGGCTCTGTGATTGATCAGCATGTCCGGAGCCGTCCTCGCCTCGCCCCTAATGCCAAAATCCTGGGAGCGCGTGCTCATCACAGCGACAGGCTGGGAACAATCTGAGCAGGAAAGCTGCAGGAGCTGGGTCAGTCCTGGAGCAGGCTGGCATAACTACAGCTGATTTGAATGTGAATTACACTCATTTAGGCCAGGCCTGGAATTTGCCCGTGGCATGGGCTGGCTCTCTGCAGCTTCACTAAATCATTTGTTTTTGCCCCAAAATGCTGTCTGTGGGAAAAGAGCTGAGCAAAAGCAAATCGTGGTGCCAACCTCAGCTGTGACTTTGCCTATGAAAAATGCAACTAATATGAGCGATTCTTACTTCTTGTGATCTTAGATTTTAACTTTTTTTAGAAATTGCAGTAGTTATTGAGTGCATACAAATGTGTGTGCATGTGATGCAAACACATAAACTCCCACCCACGAACAGACTCTAAATACTGGCTGATTCAAGTATAAGTGTTTTGTTTCTGGATTTAAACTTCCTCCAGATTCCGTAATTTTGGAGTGGAGATTTTGTCACACTGTACTGCTGAGATGCTCAGTGCAAATGTTGGGTTTGATCTGGCTGCTGACAGTTTCTCGGGTGATTTGCGTTCTGGGCTTTGTCACATGGTTCTGTCTCTGAACCCAAAAGTCTCTCTGGGCTCTGGACTACCTGAGCTGCTGGTTTTGGGGGACATGGGTATGTTGGCAGGGCACCCCCCAGACCAGAGATCAGCATTTCCCCCTTCCCAAAAGGTCACTTTGTAGCATCTTTTAGCTGTTGAGTGACTAAATTAAAGGGTTCAATCTAGTGGCAGCATAGGAGGGACATCAGTGACCCCACAGATGGGAATACATGCACAGGAGTGTTTAAGACCAAGTACAGTGAAATGTCTACCAAGAAGATATTTCCAGGTGATGACAAATTCAATCTGCTGAGACAAGAGCCACCCTGAATCATCCACAGCTGCTGGCACTATGTCCCTGTGCCCAGCACTGCCTCTCCATCCTCTGGCAGCAGGAAAATCAGCCAGGGTGAGCTACTGCCTCCAGCCAGCTCAGCATGGACCTGCCAGCTTCCAATATTACCCTGAGCCGATATCTGATACAAATGCAGCTCTTCCTGGGATCAAAGAAAGCCACCTGCATTGAAAAAGACTCATCAGAGCTTTGACTCCGTGCCCCCTGCTCCAGGCAGGACAGCCACTCTCAGGAGTGACAGAGGACACAGCTGTGCCCTGCAGAGGTCATGCTTCACTCCAGATGGAAATGGCTTTTCTGGGCACCCTCTGGCCTCTTTTAAAAGTCCTAATAATTTTAAGTCCCACATTTGGCTAAGGTAAAACAATTTGCAATTCTAGTCACTCACATGAGAATTATTTTAGGATAAAGAGCAGAGGCATTTGCAGTCTGGTGAGACACTCCTCACAAGTATTAATTTGGTCTTGTTGCTGGGGGGACTTTCTGGAGAAAGGAATGGTGAGAAGAGAAAAAAAGAAAAAAAAGAAAGCAGAGAAGGAAACTGGAAAGTGAAGGTCATGTCTTCCCTGTCTGGAGATGGTCTTTACCAATGGTTGTGAACTGTCCTTGTCTAAATCGCCGTGCCTGGGCACGGAAGGGGAGAGAACAGCAGTTTTGGCCCTAAAAATGCAGAAATAGGAGGGTGATATTTTGTTTTCCTGTTGCTCACTGGGAGTCATTCAAAAGCCTACTGCAGTGCACAGCAAAACGTGGCCATAGTGATCCAACTGCTTATCGAGCTGGGGGGGGCCTGAAGTCAACTAATTTGGTAGCAGCCTGTTTGTGTAGTGTAATCCCATGTTAGCCTTGAAAATGCTAAATCAGGAGTGAAATCAAGATTTTTCTCACCACTGGATTTAGTTTAGCCTTTCCAAACGGGATAATACAGCAGAATACTGCCTTTATTGGAGGTGTTCTAGTTCATCCCATTTTATTTCCTCGTTTGTTTTGAGCAGCCGAGGACTTTCCAATAGAACATCTTTGTGCTCTGCAGGCTGCTCAGAGCAGGTCATGCTAACGAGCTGTGGATAATGTTTGAGAGAGCACCTCAGAAAGCAGAGGCTGTGCCTCAAACCCAGGCTGCAAGCCCCTGGGCTATCCAACATCAGGCTTCCTGTCGCAGCACCGGTTTTCCCCAGCAGGACCGAAGCTCTATGAAACAAGCTATCGGTGAGATTACTGCATGGCTGGGCTCTGCTTCTGAGGGACAGGAAATTCCACTGAAGAACCAGCGCAAGTTGCAGGGCACAATGTGCGCTGTGCTGAACTGAGTGGCGCTGGTTTGGAGGCTGCTGGTGCATGGAAACAGTGGGAGATGGTGGGTCCTAGCGTTGAGTCCCTGTGTGCAGAGGCTGTCACAGGATGCATGACTCACACTCCACGGCCTTACACTGCTTTTGTTAATGTTGCTGGCCCAAATGGCCTGGGAAGGGCTGCCCAGGAGACATCCCACGGCGGGCGGTCCCTGCACAGCCTCCTCTGCCGCCGCAGCGGGCTTGCAGGCAGCTCCCGGAGCAGGGCAGCAGGCACAGCCGCCCTCGCCTGCCTCTGCCTGCCTCAGTCCGGGAACACCTTCTTCCCGTGGTGGGAGAAAGGCATGTGAGCACTGGCAGGGCTCTTTCGGCAATCCTTTGCCGGGGGGGTTGCCATCCCTCGCCCCTGGTTTCCACCAGCAGGGTGTGGGATAGGCTTGGTAGCAGCGAGGACTCCCCAGCCGGTTCCTAAGGACCGGTCTGACAGAGGCATCTGTGGGCAGTGTTGTGAAATCCAATCCGGTTTTTTTTTCCCCCCTCTGGCACAGATCTCACTTTACCTGCCCTTTTCCTGCCTACCAGCAGCTCAAGCCGGCTGTGTCTTACACTGAACTCTCACTTGAAGTCTTTGAATTTTCCACAACCTTCAGTCACAGATCTGAACGTGCTGATAACTGATTACAGCTTCCAAGGACTCTTCCATGCAGTCTTCTCTGTCCATTGTGAAACAGAGAGATACGACAGAGAAGGAAATCAAGTAAGTGACGAGGACAGAGTTGGTCACAGACTGGATGAATCAGCACACACCCAGTTTTCAGTTATTTACTTTCAATAGACCAAATCTTCAGGGCTGAATTTTTCTCTTTCAGTTCCTCTTGGGTGCTTAAATCACATGCAGTACTTTGCAAATATAGATTTCCACCTCATGTGTAAAAACAATGAGAGGAATAATTTTAGCACTGATGGCTCTTGTAATACTGTTCTGGTTCCAAATATTCAAGGATCCTTTTAGAGCCCTGAGTCCTCATCCCTGGTATTTGAAAGCTAATGTTTGACTCTTTTTATTTTAAATTCTTTTCCATCTCTCAACTTCAAGGTTATAATTTTGCCCTAGAAAGGCTTAGGAAAATGAAGAAATTAAAAGACACTCTCAAATATGTAGTTTTTGAGATCATTGGTGATTTTTACATTAGATAATTGGAGCCTCTCTTAGTTGTGGAATCAGAGCTGATAATGTCAAAAAAAGGGTATTCAAGATAAGGTCCCTTTTAAACAAATAGTATGTAAGGAGCTGACCAATATTAAAACCTCTTGAAAAAAAAAACCTGTGACACAAGGAAAAGTAGATGGTGTGAATGCAACCCAGCATGGTTTCTGCCTGGCTCCACGTGATGCTGGGTGGAGTGACCCAGGCCCAGAGCAGCTCACTTGCCTCCGACCCCTTGTTCACCATCGCTGCCCAGATACCACAGAAACCCCCTCGACTGATGAACTCCTCACCAGGTGGGTGGTTAAAGCTTTCATTTAGACATCAAAAAAGCCCCAACAACCTACAGCTCCTACAGACTGGCCTTCAGGTGGTTGCTGTTAGCTGCTCATGCTGGATATAGAGGGCACTTAGAAGCTGGAAGATTTGGATTGGGAATCCCAAAGAGGAGGTGCTGGTTTTGGGTATTGATCTTTGCTGGTATGTTCAGTGGCAGTCCTGGGATTTGGGCTGGAGGGAAGCTTGTTTTGTTAAGCTTTCTGCTGGGGGCTGAGTGGTGCCTGCAGGGAACCTTTCTCTGCCTTGGAAGACGAAGGTGGGCTCTGGCTTCCCTGGAGGATGTAAGAGCTGGGCTGGAGGCCAATGAGGCTTGTGTGTGTTTTGGAGGATGGAGAATTGCAGAGCCTGTGCAATGCACAGAGGTTGGAAAGCTCTGTGAACCTGATGATAGCAAGTTCAGTGTGGGCTGCTCCCTGATACGGGAGAACAGAGCTGTGCAAGTTATTCAGAGCTGGGGCTTAAGGAGCAGGAGAGCCCAGGGTGGGCAGTTTGCAGTGTGAGGCTGGAGGAAGGCAAGTCTGCAGACAGATGCCCTTGGGGGACGTGTCCCAGAGGTCTCTCACAATGACTAGTCAGTGCTTTTAGGAGTTGTTGCTGTGCTGGTTCAGATACTCCCTGGACAGAGTAATTATTACTCTCAGAAGTATCATCTTGCTGCTTCAGATGTGTCGCTTTTAGGCTGATTTGTGGCCGGGTCTGGCCCTTCCAACAGCAACTGAACATTAACAGCTGAAGGCTTAACAGTAATATGCTTAGTGTAATAAGATCAATTATATTAAATGCCTGATTAAGAGCCCCAGGGACTGGAATCCTTCCCCTGCAGAGGCACCAGTGAGTGCCCTGGCACCAGTGGGTGAGGCTTCCCCTCCTCCAGAAGCTGTGTGTTCTACACCTCGCTCTCATGTCCAGCCTGCTTTTAGGTGTAAATAGACATTTTTTCCTGTTCCTACCACACTTCACTCCTGGTGCAGGTTGCATCAGGGACTCTGATGTGGGTTTCTGTCCTTTGAGCTGGATGGCTATCACTGTATTGCTTCATCCTGGCTGAGAAACAGGATGTATGTGAGGGCATTTCTAATATGGGGCTTGGGGGCACAGACCTTGGCATCTGAGCAGCTGTGTTCACATGGGGAGCAGTGCTGCAAAGCACCTGTGCATGGCAAAATTAGCTTTCCACGTAACAGTGCTGTGTGCAAAGTGCTTCAGAAAGGGGGAACTGTCCCAGAGCAAGTTGGGGAGGAATATGCTCCTACTTCTAGCAGCTCAGCCTTCACATTCCCAGACAAAACATGAATTTCAGATTGATGAGATAGTCTACTAAATGTCTTCAGCTCTCTACTCAATATACTAGAGACGCACACCAGAAATTTAGAAGAGAATTGAATCTGAATATTAAACCAGCAATTCCCCAGAGGGAAATTTTCTCAACTTGTCTGATTCTCCAAGGAGATAGTATTCCCAAAGAACTAATTTTGTAAGTAATGATCAGATGAAATAAGGTTCTGTCAGAGGTTTAGAGGACCTAACTTGGCACCAGTTGAACACATATGGAATTTGTCATTGGTAACAATGAAAAAAATGGTTTGAAACTTTTTCATCAAATGTGCATTTTTTTTCATTGAAAGTGCACTCGGAATGAAAACCACTGTTCCTCTCAATCTGTGAGGTGAGTAGAGGATTATGTCCTCTGAAACCCGTATCAAAGGGGATGCTCTACCTTTCTATAGTGTTTTCCTTTTATTTAAAGTCCTTTTATAGAAACCAATGGAAGTTGTCATGACGTGAGAGGCAGAAAAGTTGCCAAATGTCTTGGAAACACAGGCAGCTACTTCTGGGAAAGTGGATAGCTAAGGGCTAACAGGAAGGCAACTGCTTGATTCCAAATTTAGATTCAGTGTCCCAAATAACATAAATCTGCTGAATTCCACCTCTGTCTATTCAGGCCTCTTAAAAATCTTGTGCTTGGTGTGCTGTGTCTCAGGACGTTTGAAGGTAAATTCTGTCCCCATTTGGCTCTAGCAGAATGGCCGAGCAGATCAGGGATTATTTATTCTTTATTTTTCACATATGTTGTAAAATATAGTAATTTTTCAATGTGCTCAGCCCTGGGCAATGGAGGAACATGCAGAGCAGCTTTGACCTGGGTTAGGTGAAGGAGTTGGAGAGAAAGGACTGGGGGAGGAAGTGTGCAGCTGGGGAAAGGCTGGTGCTGTTCCTCCTGTGGATGGGCTTGCCTGAGGGGGGAGAAGGTTCTTTGCTTTCCCTCTGTCAGCAAGAGCAGTGCTGGCCCAGCAGTGGGGGTCATCCTGTGATTGAAACAAACGATTGCCAGGAGGGTGTTTGTTGGGTGACGGGAGGATCTGCGTGGATGTGTGAGTAAAGGGTAGGAATAAAACTGGAAGATTAGGGAAGAGAAAGATCTGACTAATGGGCCTGTGTGTGAGAGGTATGTGAAATGTCCGGTGGGGTCCAACAGTATATCCTCACCAAGGGTGAGTGATCGGCTGCGTCCCACTGCCCAGCTGAAGGGCATTGTGCACTTCAGTCCAGGGTCTTGCAAAGCATCTGCTCCCAGTTTTCAGGGGAAACCTGAGTGCTGTTTGCCTCCATGGTTCTTCTCTCAGCAGGGATTGGCCACTATCCATTGACCCAGGCTTGGACGAAAAGCACCTCTTGTGCACTGACCTCCTTTTCCTTTTCTTTCCTGCTGGGTCTTGAACAGATAATGCACCAAGACCTCACCTGCAAGGCTTTTATACCCGAACCGTGGATGCAAGGAATACAGATGAAGAAATCAAACCCAAAAAGCAGCTATGTGCCCGATCCTCACTGAGTGTTGGTGAAACTCCTTCATGGAGGGCTGTCAGCTAATGGGAGGGTATGAACCTTCCTGGTTGAGGTGGATCAAGAGAGGGAGAAGACTTTTGCTCTGTATATGGGTCCCTGCCTTCATGCCCTGCTGGGGTGCAGCAATCTGACCTGTATCCTGACCGGGTGACACTCCCAGGAGACATGAGGATCCACATGTTCCCACCCACAAACCTTCCCTTGCCCAGTGGCTGGTGGTGCCCAGAACCACCCCAGGAAGAGTGTGGAGGATGCCTTTATTGGGAGTGGGGGGGTTGTGAGTGTCCAAGAGTGATACCAGTCCTGGGAGGCTCCCTGCAGCATCTGAGCCCGGATGAGCTTCCCCTCAGCAAATGCTCCAGCTGGATGACTCGGCGGTGCAGTCATGCAGTGGCAGCCATCCAACCCTGCAAACCACAGAGCAACAGAAACTTTAAGCAGAAGTTGCTGAATAGCACTTGAGGAGGGGCTGTGAGAGGCCCAAAGTACTCTGGTTGGGCCACCTTTCCAAGGATAACTGGGACAATACCCTGACCCAGCGTGGCCTCGAGCTCCTTGTGTGACTGTTGGCATCCTGGGGTGGGTGAATCTTTCTATGGAGCAGAGGCAGAGGATTGTCTGTGCCGACCTGTAAAGCAAAAATAGCTGTGTTTCTTTTACCTTTAACTATTTTTAGGTGGAGGAGTGGCTTGAAAGTTCAATTCTCCTCTCATTTGTGTTGGTTTTTCATCAAGTCCTGTCAAGAGTCTGGCTTGTTCCTTGGAGTTAATGTAATGAGCAGGTCAGGTCTTGCACTGATCCTCCCTTACTGGATTTGGAGTTAGGTTGCCAAGGAAAATCAACCCCTTGGGAAGTTGGGCAGCTTTCCTAGCAGCTAGCGATGCCTCTTGGCTTTTTGTGTCTTCCTGGGAAGCTTCTCTTGTGGCTCTGTCCTGTGAGAGCCTGTAAGGGTTCACGCTGAAATCACTGCTGGGAAAAAGGGCTGCTCCAGCCTCCCCCAAGCTTTGCGGGTGCCCGTGTCTCAGGGCTGAACCGTGGCCCGTTTGCCACTGGCAGGGCCACCACCTCCCAGCTGCGCTGCCCTTCCTTTGGAAGGGATGAGCTGCTGTCCTGATAGTTCACAGGTCCCGCAAGACGCTTTGAAATCTTGTTCTAAGGGGGATCATTGATCCCCCTCTCCTCAGCGGATGCGGGTGTGGGAGCGATGGAGCGAGCTGGCTGGGAGGCTGGAGCGGCTCGGAGCCATCGCTTTGTTCCCACCGCTTGGAACCCACCACCCCGGCTGAATAGCTGGAGAGTTTCCCTCTCAAAAAGCACCTGCATTTTAGAGTTCGGTAACTGCCAGCTTAAAATCCTCCCTCTCTCCCGAGAGCAGGGACATCTCCTGTCGCTTTTTCATCCGAAGTGCAGCAGCCTGTGATAACCCGGGCTCCAGCCCTGGGTGCGGAGGGAACCAAACGGCTTGTGGAAGGTCCTGGCCTTGTCCTGTGGGCTGGCCGGCAGCTGCACCATGGCTCCGCAAAGCCCGCTTTGCTTTTCAGCGGGGTGAGCACTTGGCTCTGGTATTTCTTATGGCTCGGCCAGCGGCTCCCTGCGCCGGAGGCTTCGTCCCCCCGCGGCTCCGCGCTGCGGCTGCTGCTCTGGGATCCGCGGTTTTCAGAGAGCGGCTCCGCATGCGAGGGAGGAGCCTGGTCGGGAGCTGCTCTGCTGGGTTCGGAGTTTCTATTTTTCCATATCTTTTTTGTCTTGATTTCCCGGGTCATTGTGGCCGCTGCTGAAGGCTTTTTGCGGATGCAGCTCCACTAGAGGGCAATGTGCTCTGCCGTGGGGACGGGAGAGAGCCGGCCAGGGAATGGCACGGCTGCCCGATGGCACGGGATGGGATGGCACGGGATGGGATGGCACGGGATGGGATGGGATGGTGGCGGGCACTGGCCCAGCCTGGGGCTGAGCCAAGGGCTCGGCTCACCCCTGAATGGGACCCCAGTGCTGCTGCTCCTGCTCGTTGCCAACCCAGTGCAGAGACGGGATGGGACTTGACGGTCAATGAATGTCACCGAAAAGGGGGGGGTGAAGCCCCAAGGACTCGTGAGCACTGCTGAGATGGCAAAGCAAAGGCGTGGGTGGGGGATGGATGACATGCACAAGCACGTTCCTGCTGCGAGCAGAGGAGCCTGCCCTGGACACATCTCCTTCCAGGAGATGTCAAGGATGATTGCTCTGTGCTTCGAGCACAGTCCAGTGTGGCGGGAGGTGAGGCTGTCTGTCACAAGTTGTCTGTTCTCTTGTCCTCCCCTGGGGTGGGGGGGAGGTGGGTGCAGGGAGCCCTTTGTTTTCATAGGGTCTGGGAGATTGTATTTTACTCAATATATTGGAGATAAAAGGGGATCAGTTTCCTTTCCTGGTCTGGGCAAGGTTTGTTAAAACATCACATCACTCTGTTTTGAGACTGTGTGATGCAGCATTGCTTCTCCTGGGAGTCCTGAGTTTCTTTTTTCTTTTTTTTTCTCTCTGAGTGAAGAAGTTTTCTGATTATCTGTGCTTCCTTACACACGATCAGGCACAACAAAACGAGCAGCAGTGGGCCCAGATTGGAATGGAGGCAGGGGAATGCTCCAGACCAGTGACCAGACTGACTGTGGGGTAGTGGGCTGGGTGGAGAGGGGCAGGTGGCTGGGTTCCTTCATTGAAGAAGAGCTCCAGGCTTTGCCAATAGTGAGGCCAGCGTTGGCAAGTGGCTGTGGCAGCTGGCCAGCAGCTGTGTGCTGTAGCTGTGAAGTGCCCACACCTTTGGATATGGATTGTTGGCTGCAAGCTGATTGCTTCCATGGCCCTTCCTCTGCAGAGGGTCATCCTCTTCCAGAACAAATTCTGTCCCAGCTGCTACAGTGGCTGAGCAACACATTCCTTGTCTTTAGGGAAAAAGAGAGGAAGAAGATGACCTGAGGGAGTCTAGACCTACTCCAAATGTGGATTTGAGGTTTAAGGCCAAGTCTCCTTATAAGGTTCAGGGGGATGTGCTTTGGCAGCAGACCACTGCTCCAACAGTGACTCTTGGCATTCTTGCTGCTCCGTCCACCCTGCTTCAGGCTGCCCGTGCTGGGCTGGTCATTGCTCCCAGGGAAGGCTTGGAGCAGCATCTGCCATGCTGGAGGGGCTGTGGGACCCTACCACAGCTCTTGGTGGCCAAAAAGCTCTTGAGCTTAGGGTGGCCCTGGCTCTGCCCCAGGCTGGTTTCTGGAGTAGACACAGCCAGGACTAAGGGCTCCCTGTGGGAGAGGCAACACCACAGCAGCCGTCTGCCCTGCTGGAAATGGCACCCGTTAAATTTAACGTGGAACCTGCTGCAAGGTGGCATATCAATAAAAAATGTGAATTGCTGACTTTAACACTCCCTCGCATGAAAACTGACCTTGGGAGATGATAAAATGCAGCTGTACTGAGGAGTGACCTAATGAAGTTTGACTTTAGTTATTCTAGACTTTCTTCAACTTTTGGTAGGTGTTTTCACTGCATTAACACTGCAGTGGCTCTTCTCTCTCCTGCCCAACACCTTGGGCATGGGCATGTGGGATTTGGTGACTCCTTCCAGAAGGCTGTCAAGAAAGCAAAATTAATTCCCGCTCAGCACATTATGTCATTTTGTTTTTCTTCTGTGGTTTATTTTTCTTTAATTTCATCTGCTCCAAATTTGGTTATGCAGAAATTTCCACTTCAACCCAATCTGTGAGTTTTTGACAGACAGGCTTATTTAAGACCTACAGCTGGAAGAAGTAATTAAGGTTCCACTGAAAATGCAACTTCTTGACCTAAGGCAAAAGTACTAAATTTCAACTTAGTTTTACTTAATAATCTCAGGTTCAGCTTCATAGCTGTGTAACATTTTATTGCTGATGGTGGAAACAGGGCTCTTCTATCTTCCTTTTGTTTTTGTAGTGGAAGCTCACAAAGGTATAAAAAGCCCCTGGAAACCCGTTTCCTTCCCTTCACAAATCAAAGCCTATGACAGGGGGCAGATATTTTTTTTTCTATTTAGGGTGCTGCAAACAAGCACTTTTAAAAGTTCACTTCCATGGTAGGACTGGTGGTGTGGGGGCCAGGGTTTGTCCTTGTTTCACCAGGACTGGGATGAGTTGTCTCGTGATGCCTGGATCTCGTATTGCTGAGCTGAGCTCTGGAGCTTCCAGCCCCTAAACCCTTCTGGGTGATATCTGCCCTGGGTCAGCTCTGGCCCTTGGAGCTCGAAAAGTGCTACCAGCCCCTCACCCACCACTGGCAGTAGGGATGGGAAGGGAAGCTGTGCCTTGCCTGCATCTCCCTGAGAGCAATTTCCATGCCAGATATGGGGGGAAGTTTAGGCCTGGCTCAGGGAGAGGGTGTGTAAAACTCACACTACAGCTGTCTGGAAATATGGCCAAACCTCTTAAAAAATCAATAAAGCAAGAAAGTAGTGTGGAATCTTAAGAAAATCAGATGCTCACATTTTTGTCACAGAAGAGCATTCCACACTGGTTTTTTATTAACTTGCAGGCATTCTTGAACAGCCTTCTCCTGTCATCCCTCCTTCTTCCCCCTCAACCTTTCTAACGGTTTTCCTGGAAAGAGTGGACAAGGAAACAGCTGATGCTCAATGGAAAACTAAAAGCCAACTCTTTTAGAATAAATTACAGGAACAAGCCTTGCTCTGTTTTTCTGGGAAAACTTTACTTAGTTAACTCTCTTGGATGAATCACTGCTGTTAGCAGGAAAGCACTTCTGGTCTTGTCTCTACTGCATCCTCTTGCACCCGCACCTCATCTCCAGAATATGTGCTGTTATTCCTGTCTGGAGCCTGCTGCTGCCTTAGAATTCTCCCTTTTTGGCTGGACAGGGTTGCTGCTACTGTTTATTAACAAGCACAGTTAAAATACGCTGCTGCTTTTTGCTTTGTGCCGTGATGCAGATGTGTCTGGCCTCAGCATCAGGAGCTGAATGAGAGGAGAGCCACGAGCTCGGTTTGCCAGTGCAGTGAGTAGCTGCTCCTGGAGCCTGGATCACTTCTGGCACACCCCCCTTGCTACAGAGCAGTGGTACAGCAGGAGCTCCCGCTGCACATCCACATGGGCTTAAAGCATCCTGACAAGTAAACTGTATGGGCTGGCTTGATGCAAGATCAGATAGAGTTTGTCAGGGCTGCTCCAGCCTCATGGTTCATTGGAGATTACCCATCTTCCCACAGCTGGCATGGCCCTGGCACATAGCTCCCAGCCAACTGCAGTGCTCAGGGTAATCCAGGCCCCCTGTGCTTGTGCCTGGCCAGGACCAGTTTTGGACTGTGGGAGACCTGCTGGTGTTCACACCTGGTGAGGGTGGTGCCATGGCTGGAGGGGGCAAGGCCTGTTCCACTGTGCAGCTGGCAAATACTGCAAAGGAACAATATTTTAGTCGGGCAGGGATGCAGATCCCTGGGGACTGCCAATGTGCTTGGCTAACCCAGCCCAGGCAAAGCTTTGCTGAGGCACGGATCACTGACCCTGGCCTGGGGAGGAGCTGGGGTTGTCCTCAGCCTTCACGAACCCAGAGGCAGCTGAAGGGGTGCAGCCCAAGCCTGGAGGATCTATCCCTGCCACAGTCAGAAGTTCTGTATTTGCGGAAGAGAAGATGGATCGTGTTTGCTCAGTGGTCCCAGGGGAAGCCGTGTCCTGGGGAGTAGAGAGTGGGAGGCAAAGGGAAAAACAGAGAGCAATTTAAAGGAGTCCTTCATTCCCTGCTTGTGCTGTGAGGTCAGCAAGGAGGCTGTTTGGGATCTTATGGCACTGCTGCTGCATTGTGGCATTTGCTAACACGGCTTTTAAATCCAAGGGGAAGAGAGAGAGAAAGAAATTTGAAAATCAACCAAGAATTTTGTTTTAATTTAAAATAAAATCCATTAGATGCAAAAAATGGGAATAACTTTATCCCTGTCAAAATACTTCTTGATATGGTTTTGTGTGCAGACTGCCTCGTTTTCATCTGTTTTGCAATAAAAAGCACCCGACTTCTCACCGGGGCTGGCTCTGGCAATATCCCTCAGTGACGCATTTGCAGTTGGCAGGGGAAGGAGGGAGAAGGTTCATATGGGGTCAGACACATCCCAAGCGGGTGTTCCTCCAAGCGGGAAGAGCTGCAGTGCAGAGATGCAGCTGCAGTGGCTCGTTGTCCTTGGAAAGGCCCTGCAGGGCTGGGGAGGGACAGTAGCGTTCCAGTGCCAGCTCTCATGTGTGTTCAGCAGAGCCCTCCTCTGGTTTTTGCTCCCACTGGCTCCCTGTGGGCTCCTCGTGGTTTAAGGAGGGGCTGTGATGAGCTGGGGCAAATCTTTCTTCCAGGGCTCCTCAGGTGGATTATGTGTATGAGCCACACTGCCAGATAAGTGACGGCCCAACGCTTTCAGCATTTAAAAAATCTACTTATTCTTGTTCTAAATGATTTCCAAACAGGACCTAATTGTCTAGATGATTTCCCTTGCACCAGAGAGTTCATCTTCCCATGGTCAGCACAGGGCCTAGTCCAGTAGTAGGGCTTTGGTTGCTCTGACAGACAGTGATGATCAGGAGGAAGAATGACAGTGATGTTGAAACAAAACACACTGAGCTGGACTGGTTTTCTTTGCAAGCATTTTGTTTTCTGACAGCTGCAGAAATCTTTGCCTGGGGATCCCGTGCTGAGAAAAATACCCCTGGGAAAAGCAGTTCAAAGGCATTTTTGGGAGAGGAAACTTTCTTCCAGCCCAGCTTTGACAAAAGCACGCACAGAGACCAAAACCCCTCTGACCTCTCCCAGCAATGGGCTGGGCTCCTCAGGAGCCACAAGCCCTCCTTTCTCCGCTTCTTGACTGGAGCCATCCCAGATACCAAGGGTTTGGCACCTGAATCATACAATTTGTCGGTGACCTGTGCTATTTGGAGACTTGGGAATGTGCCACCAGGATGCAGAGCAAGGCTCTGTTTATAAGTCACGCGGCTGCTGTAACATATGTCCTCGAGGGCAAATCTCATGGACAGCAGCTCCGAGACGAAATGCTCTGGTGTGGCTCTGTTCCCCCTGGCAGGGAGAGATGCAGAGCCCTTCCTGGCAGCCGGTGTTGGTTGGGATTTGGGGCTGCCGTGGAGGAGTTTTCACGCAGAGCTGGGGACTCTGGGGGAGGAAGGCGCCTGGCCTGGCTGCGCTCGCAGAGCCGGCGTTGGCGGCCTGACCTGCTGGTAATGATCTGACCTCCTCCTCTTAATTAAGAGAATGAGCCCTGGTTGGGGTGATCATCATCACAGTGACTCCTTGCTGGTGCTGAGCTGCACAGGGCAGCAGAGTGGGGATGCAGATTGGGCAGCTTTCTGAGCAAGGGTGTTTTAATGGGGGTTGCCAGAGCCCACAAAGACCTCTGGAAGCACTGAGTGGCCTCTTTATCCCAGTAGGGCATTAAAGGCAGCCCTAGAAGGGAAAATGCCAGGACGGGGGGGCTAGGAAGTCATGAAAAGGGAGTGAGGGGGAAGGGAGGCAGAGAAGATGTTTACCGAGGGCCTAATTAGCACAAGTGAAAAAATGATAATAGGGTGGAGAGAGACTGAGAAGGAAAGGGAGAGCTGTGTGTATGTAGAGACCAGCTGGTGGAGAGAAACCAGATGAAAGGGAAGAAACCAGAAACAGGAGAGGAGCAGGGATGGGGAAACAGGAGGTGGGAGGCAGAGAAGGAAGGCAGGAGGACTAGTTATTTTGAGGGACTTTTTCAGCAGAAGAAATTTAAGGTTAGGGGAAATGGCATCTGTGGAAAGTAGAGAGGTGAGTGGAACTGAGGGAGGAAAACCTGTGCTTTAATATTTCTCCTCTCCAGGAAGAGCAGAAAATGGTTTCAGGATAGCTGTGTGCTTGGTTACACTGAGAGGAAAACCTGGATAGTCAGAACAAGAAAAAGTCCACAGTCCATAATGAACAACAAAAGAAGGAACAGGAGGAAGCTGTTGAGTAGTTGATTGCAGGGAGAATGCAATTGGATTTTCTTTTCCCCACTAAGCAGGGTAAAAGTGGGCTCAGCTCTCCTTCTCTCTCTGAGTAACCCTCAGGTGGCTGTTTTGCTGTTTCTCTGTCGATTGTGCTGCTGTTGGGTTACATCCATGCTGTGCACAGGTGAGCAGAGCTTGTCCACAGAGCTGTTTCCCATTTCCAGGCCTCTCCTGGGGGTTTCTCCTGCAGGGCTGGGTATGGGCACTGGCTGTGCCTGGGTCTGCAGCCACAACACGGGGCTCAGAAAGCCACGTTGTGATGGGGTGCTCTCCCTTGACAGCTGCACCCCAAGGAAGCTAAAGCTTAGCTGCAGCCTCTCTTGCTCCATCTCCCACCTGTGTGCCAGGTGAGAACTCAGTTTTAATTACTGAGCAATAACCTTTTCCACTGTCCCTTTGGAGCCACTGCTGTTGAACTATGCTGGTGTGCAGGGCTCAGGATGCTGAGCCCCTGTGTGCATCTGCCATGCCCAGACCACACAGCCAGGAAAGAAACAGACACCAGGGAAAAGCCCAAACCACGGAGACATGGCTGTGGTGGGACCATCTCTGCTGTTGGGCAGAGCCGAGACCAGGGTGCAGGCAGGTTTCTCCTGTTTGTTTCTTTCTTTTTGCAGTATACACCCTCTATAATTCCAGTAACATGAGTGTAATCATGTCTAGAGGTCTCAGATGCTTTTCTTCCCCAGTTTGTCCAGCAAAATCCAGGACTGGGTGAAACCAAAAGCAAGGTGATCCCAGGTGACCGGAGTGAATCCTGTCTGAGGACATGAGTGATGGCAGTGGCCATGGGTGTTATGAGAAAATCCTCCTTCAATGGGCATCTCTGCTGTAGTGTAACTGCACTTCAGGCAAAAGGCACGTCTGATTTGGCAACAGATAAAGGCTAAGTGAAACTCTTCTTGTTTATTTTTCTTAGCTTTACAGCTCATAACTGGAGTGGCTGGGTTTCCTCCACAAAAAATGCAAAGATTTAATGACATTGAAACAGCTAAAAGGTAAAGCAAAGTAAAGCTGAACAGTTCCCTGTTTTTCTAAAAATTTCAGACTTTCAAACTTTAAACTTCTGTTTTTACTTCATTTATATTAATTTTAATTAAAAACCTGAAAACCATGGTTCAGTACCAAACCAAGCATTTGATTTCACATCAAACTGAAGTGCCAGTAGCAATAGTAATCATATAAACAGCCATTTTCATAATACAAAGAAAGGGACATGCTGAGGCTGGAGGTCTTGTCTGGAATGGGAGACTCAGTGGGTGCCCTGGTGACAGCAGCAAGAACACAAGTGCATGCAGTGGTCTGTCCCTTTCATTGACAGAGTAAGATCATACAGTCACAAGCCTTACAAACAGAGAGGCCTTTCTGGGATGGAATAAGGAAACTACAGTCCCTCCTTTTCAGCCTTTAACGGCAGTTCAAGGCCCTGGATCACACTTCTCTCCTTCCAGTTATAGAAGGCCAAAGTGGTTTTGCTTGGTGAAAAGAAAAACAAAACCAAAGCCTCAGAACGGAATAATCAAACTGCCTCCCCCTGCTGACTTAGGTATTTCTTATAGGATGATGTTTTGAGGGAAGCAAACATCGTGAGAACCAGTGAGCACTGAGAGATCTGTATGTGATACATGATAAACTGAAACCATAGCAGGTTTGGGTGGTTTAACTGTTTTAGCAGGCAGATGCTGGGGGGTGGGAGGACGTGGGGATGTACTTACAGCCCTGCTGCCCTTACGGACTGAGCCGTGAGCAGAGTGAGGAGCACGTGGGGCCCTGGCCTCTGCTCCTCACTGGAGTGAGCAGGGAGCAGGACCAGTGCTTGCCTTGCTCTGGGCTCTGCCCACTGGCTTCACCCTTGGTGGTTTTGTTTCCTGTGCTGTGGTGGACAGGTTCACAGGCAGGAACTCCTGTCAGGCATCAGTCGTGGACCACAAAGTGAGTCAGATCAGTAATCTCACTGCTGTGATGCCCTTTTGGTCAGCACGGTGTCTTGGTGGCAAGATCCAGGTGTCATATCAGCTGCCTTTGGCTGGAGACTGAGCCAGGCTTGGCCCCTCTTGGAAGAGACAAGGCTTTCTACAGCATCCCATTATTGGTGACTTCTCCTTTGCATCAGACACAGACAACAGACTTGTTGGTTTTCCTCTGCCAGAGGAGGAGCAGCTGTAGATATCTCCCCTATGCAAATCGGCACAGCCAGGTGAAGAGCACAGCCACCCACGGATGTCAGGGCCCCTCACAGGTCTCCAAAGATCTCTCCAGTACTCTGGTCATAAATCCTTATAATAAAACCACACTTGCTTCATTCTTCCCCTCCACTGTTAGAATGAAAAGAATTTGTAAAGGTAAAACCACACCACTTCCAAGTCCTCTTCTTGGTCCCATTTTGGTGCGAGGAGAGTGCTTTCCATGTGTTTTATAACTAAAGGCTGAGGGATTATGTTCAGCCTTGGACTATCCTGTTCCCTTTCTCTACTCCTTCAGAGAGCATCACCCTGTGTGAAACCTGCTGGAGGTGACTTGGGCCAATTCTGTGCTGTGGATCTTAGAGATGGTGCCTGGCAGCCTGCCTGCCTCAAACTGATGGTCAGGCAGGAACTTTCTCAAGCATTGTATCAATAAAAATGGATATATAGACTGTTCCTGGCCTTATAAGGGAAAAAAATATTTTCACTGTACTGCTTATTTTTATTTTTATTGTTACCTTTTGCAAGCACACGTGGCAGTATGACAGGACAGAGGCTCTGCCAGGAGGTGCAGTGAATCTCAACACAGTGAATCTTTCACCATTTTGGTCAAAAGCATTCTTGAAAGTGAGGAAAACCTTAGCATTGGCTTGAAGCACAGAGCATTTACATTTCAGTTTGCCCCTGAGGCCAGCTTAGATACCAGCTGCTCCTGCAGCAGAAATGTGCCTGGGCTGCCGCCTTTGGCACAGCTGAGACCCCTGGCATGGCAGGTGTCAAAGCTCCACCCTTGCCCCTTCCTGCTACCAGGAGGTGCTGGCATGTCCTGATAATCCATTACTGTTTGATGTAATTGAGGAAAAATGCTGTATTTATCTTCTGCTCATCTAAATTCAGTTTGAAGAAAAGGCTCTGCTCTCATAGCTTGAGGAGAACCTGTCCAGAGAGGTTTGTGGAGGATGTTTATACAGGAATGGATCTTCCCAAGGAGGGAGCTGGGCAGAGGAGATGTCTCCCCTAGCTGTCACTTTAATATCCTGTTTTTAAATGATGGGTCTCCACCTTTTACGAAGGATGTGTGTTGGGTGAGAGCTTTGCCATTGTGGTGGTGTGAAGTGAATAAACTGATGCCTCTGGTCCCACTCATGGAAGTCAGAAGCCCAACGTTTGACATGGGTTGGGTGGTGCTGTCTTTGTGAAACAGCCTCTGGCTGGAGGCCTCTTTAGTTTAACAATGGGAGGGGTGTGCCAGTGATGAGGGAGACTTGTCCTACCTTCTGTGCTGCCCACTGTGGCACGCGCCCTGCCAGAGCCATAGGACAGGTGCTGTGGTTACCCCACAGGCTCCTGAACCTTCTTTCTCGCTGACACCCACACAGAGGTTGCACCCAGCCCTGCAGCAGCACCCAAACCTCTTATGGGTCTCCAGTAGTGTCATGTCAACCTTCTAGCCAGGAACCTGGATGGAGAAAGACATGCTGGCCATCTTCTGGAGGTAGGGGCCGGAATGGTGTTGTTTTGCCTCCATATGCCCAGCCAAATTTATGCATCGGCACAGCTTCTTTCCCCATCCTGGAAGCCTGAGAGAAATTGTTCCATTGCTCTTCTGCAGAAGTCACCTTGGAGGAATGGGGACCTAAGCAGTTTTGGGGCACAATTACCTGTGTAAAGACACCAGCAACAGCTTGGAAGATAGATGGGAGCCAGTAGACTTGAGAGGTCATTCCTGCTGCCCATGGAACCAGACTGTGGTTGGAAGCATTGACGGACCAGGGTTATTTGTACCAGTGAGGATTGCATTATAAAGGGGGGAGCAGGTGGATGCTTAACATGAAGGATTATCCAGTGCTGCTGACCTGCACCAGGGGCAGCCCATCAGAGGGCTGGCATGGGGTGCCACGCAGCTCCCAAGCTGGCTCAAGCAAAGCCATTATTCTAGTTGGACTCTGCTGTAAGACATGGGGTTTGCTGTGTTAGTGGGAATGGGATCAGAAATGCCAATATAGGAGACACAGCACACAAACAAAAGTAATTTTGCAGTTTTTCACAATTTGACTAATATTTCTGGGAGGATAAAAGGGCTTCTGATGGTGATGCTTATTTAGAATTTCTTCTAGGTAGCAGCATCCTGCCATGTCCTGCCCTGACCCTCCATCGATTTCAGCTGTCACCAGCTGTCCCTTGCTCTTGCCTTTTGAGCTATGTGAAACAAAACAAGTATAAGTACAGCGTGAAAGTGTGAACGGCCTGTGCTGCAGACCACCCTCAGGCTCCCTCCAGGAGTGGAAGCCAGGAGTCAGCGGCTCTGGAGACTTGTGCCAGCTCCAGGAGGGACAACCTGCTCCGCACACCCGCAAAAGCCTTGCGTGGCTGAGGGCACCAGGCTCCTGGCGCTCACTAAAGCAGCCAGGGTGGAGTGGGGCAGAGACAGGCAAATCCTCCAGGATCTCTTTGTGGTTTTCAAGTGGATGGACTTGGACTTCAAGGCAAGCAGCGCCCACTGAGCACTCTGCCTTCCTCTTCCCAGGGGAGCATAGGAATGGGGGTGATCTTCCTCAGCTTTCCCATATGGTGCCTCAGATAGTCTGTTGATGCTGCTGGATCCCAGGCAAGCTGCTCAAAGTCTGGGTCTGGCTGGCTGCAAAGTCTTACCCAGCTTTTGTTGCCTTGGCTTTGCTTTCCTCTCTGTTTTCCCTTCTTATTTCTTTTTCACACTGGGTAAAGCAGGCATTTGAATCTCCAGCAAAGACGGACTTTAGGCCTAACATATCCATGGCTCTCCTGGAGCCGGAAGAGGCCAGCAGAAGGACTGTGCTAACTGCAGTGACTTGGAGGGCCTTTATTACCCATGTTCACCAGCACTGGATCTGGCAGCTTGCAGGCAGTGAGAGCAGTCCCATGTCCTCCCACCTGCTGCCACAGACCCACGCTCCCTGTGCCTCCCTCTCTGGAAGAGACACAGGTCTCTGTATATGAATATCTGTATTTATATATATTTATCGTAAGGTGTGACAGAAGCAAGATTAGGTTTACCTTTGGGTATCTGTGGTTTTTCTGGCACTGTGATCATTTGACCTCTCCCAGCTCTGCAAGGAGAGGAAGTTGATGGAACGTTTATTACATTTGTAGATTACATATGCCCATCTACAGCATATGTTTACAACGAATTTATAGACCCCTATAAAGGGGCTAACAGGCATTATATTTAATTAATGTGGCAGAAATTATATCATTGTAATAACTGCCTGGCCTTCAGAGGTAAAACTTAGTGCCAAGGATTCCCAGATGAATCATCTCTGATAAGAACCAGAAATGACATAGGCCATATATTGTATGGTGAATTTGTTTGGATTGGTACCTTTAGGGTATTCAGCCTTGCCAAGTCTCTGCGGTGCTGACACAGTTTATTACACATTTTCATTTATTAAGAGATTATTTGACTGCAGTTTGTTGTTTTATTGTACAGCAGGTGATAATTTTACACTAAATTAACTGTAACATCTCTGTTAGGAACAGGCCGAAGAGGCTTCTTGCTATGATGCTAAATACTAAGTAATGGCTTTTATTCATCAAGGGAGTAATTTACTGCCATGTGCAGGGCTTGAATAAGACTTTCCACTAACCTGTTATTAGTCTGTGCGTGTTCAGGTTAGGGTTAATGGTCTTGTGCCAACACAGGCTCCCTCTTAAAAACAGATATCTGTGCTAAAATCTCAAAGCTACTTTCAGGCTGGACTAAAAAATGGTTTGAAGCTACTAAATCTACACACGGGCAGAGAAATGGCCACCGAGGTCTGGAGATGGGTGATACTCGTGTCAGTCCGTGAGCTTGGATTTTAGCATCAGAAGAAATGACAAATGGGCAGGCAAAGAAGGGAAATCTCCTTGCACAGTTTGACTCATCAGTAAAATAAAAAGATGTTGTTTCCACCCCTGGCTTAAATATTTGTTATTTCAACCAAAGAAATAATTCAACCAGAAAATAATTTTCAAACCCTTTATGAAAACAAAGGAAAAAATAAGCAACAATAACCATCCCTCTTTTTCCCACAGAAATTAATAACTTTTGAAGGAAAAATATTTATTCAAAAGCCCTTTTTTCCATTTAAAATAGATTACAGATGAAAATAATTTGCCTATCCCTTAATGAAGTCCATTATACCAGACTAGTTTCATAGTCTGTCTCACACAGATACCATTGAGTTAAGCTTTGTGTTGGGAGATGGGAATTCCACACCAAATTGAATTGGAGACTGAAGCAGGAACAATTATGGCTGCAAATTATTAAAGCTTTGCTATATTGGAAATTCACAGCATGCTTATAGTGGTAACTTACTATTAAGAAGAACCATACTACAAAGCTAAAAAATAGAGGAAAAAATCAGAACCATATTGCTTTGATCACAAGTCCATGTTTAAAGAAACCAATCATTGGCAAAATAATCCCCTTCCCAACTGTGCCGTGGATTAGCTTTGGTTAATGCTAACATTGCCTTTATATGGAGCACATCAAGGGAAAAATTATCAAATAAAATCTAGGGCTGCCTAAGTAATTCACAGTAAATAATGTGCTGGAGGGAAGCCCCTGACACAAACACACACACACGCACACGCACACGCACACACACACACACACACACTCACTCGTTCTCACTTATGGCTTTTCTGTGAGCCAGTTCTGCCTTTGAGTGCAGGGTGAGCGACAACTTCCCGAGCGGGAGGCTCTGAGTCACACACATCTGTTCTGACTGGACAAGCACATCGACTGTTATATTTCCAGCTACTGAAAGGATGATCAGAGCTCCTAAATTAGCTGTCCAGTGTGAAGTTTTTTATGATTAGTTATTCCAACTTGTCTTCTGGGGAATATTTTCTGGGCCTTCTTTCAAAATTTGCTGCTCAAAGATCGCTCTGCAGCAAGCTTGTTAGCTGGAGTGCTCATGGAAAGCTGCTCCCAGAGCAATGCGCATCCATATGCTGAGGATATGAAATAATATTCCTAACTACTTTTTTGCAGTATTCCCCAGATCTACAAGCACTGAATGAGTATGCCTCTTTTATTTATTTGGGGGTGTTATTGATTTTAGATGAGGGAATGTGAGACTGTATAAATGGATGTTGTCTTGCTGCCTTTTGGGAATGACATCTGATTTCCACCCCCTTCCCCAATTTTTTGGAGGCTCTGTTTTCTGCAAAGGGAATGTACAGAAAATTTCAAGCTCATCCTTAATGTGAGATTTTTTTTTTTAAAGCAGGAGCAATACCAGCCTATGAAACAAAACTCTCCTGGGCCCCTGGCCTGGGAATTAAGTGTTAGTGAGTGAGAGGGTCTGCCTATGCATCCCAGCTTAGGTGTGAACATTTGAGGAAAAAACCTGCACACTTGAGAGTGGAGGAGGTGCATGGCACCCTATGGACACCACAGGCACAGCTGCATTCAAGGGACACTTGAGAATGAATCCTTTGCTGGACAGATACAAAAGCTGCCGCTCAAAAAGCCACCAGCACAAAAAGATGAGCAAATCTGGGAATGAACTGAGATTCAAACAAATCTTCTGTGCATATTCAATGTAATTTTTTGGGCGTAGTTGAGATTTTAAATGCATTCAATCCTTCAGAGGGAGTTTCAGTCACTGTGTTTTTAGAGCGATGTGGTCTTGCCTGCCCCTACCTCAGCACTAGCCCAGTGATGTCCATTCCTGTGGTTTTTAGCCAGCCTACAACAGCACAATGTGAGCTTGTAAAGCCCTGAGAGATCTCTGAGTGGGGGCTGTTCTGCAAGGACCATGGAGGTTACAAATCCTGTTGTGTTCAGGCAGGATTGCAAACACTGAGGTGAGCTGGCATGAGTGACATGAACATCAACTAGATCATGTCTATTTTTAACATCCAGCAAAATTATTAGAACCAGTGCTGTTATCTGCAGGGCTAAACCCCCCCTAAAAGGAGAAGGTATTGTGGGACATCCCACACAAAATGATGCTTGGAGGTTACACCACAGTATATGCTATTACATTACATTTTTACCCATCTACCATCCCTGTAGCCTGTTCAAAGAACTGTAAGTAAAAGCTGAGCTGCTGATAACCACTTTACAAATGAAAACCTTGATTTTATTCGATGGTGTAAGACTTGTGAAGAAAATGGGGGGAAGGACATAGAACAGAATAAATTTTATTAGTCGAGTAGATGTGGCAGAATAATTACAGTTTCTGGGAGAGTGTGGGGAACAGCATAAGAAGGCTGGAAAAGAAATAGCAGCTTAAAATTTGATTGTCTGTTTGGGATGATAGTAAAGTCAAAAGTGCCATTTCCAGTCTAAAATCCCTATATCCAATACTAAAGAGCATTAGAGCCTAAATAAGGATTTGAATACAAATGTCTTCAACTCCGTCTCACCACAAAATTAAAGGATCTGTTCCAGGAAATACAGTGTCTGCATGAAGAGACCCCCCCTAGATCTATGCCTTTGAAGCTTAAGTTTTAATTTGGGATTAAAAAAAAAAAAAAGTTGCACAGGGCCCTGCAGGAGCCTGACACAGCATCCTAGAAGAGATCCTGTGCTGCTGACGGCTCGAGCAGAGCAGGATTGCGGGTCTTGCCACTTGCCTGCCCTGGAGAAGGAACACTGCCCATGGTGATGCTGCTGATGCAAGAGCGATTCAGCTGTGAACACGGAAAGAAATGCTGAATATGAGAGAGAAGCGGGGAATCCAGGGCAGGCAGGATGGCACACAGGCTGGCTGAGTCCTGCTGATGCTGGTTTTAAAGCCAAACACACATGGTTTGAGTTAAGGCTGGTCTCCCTCTGCCCAAATGCATTGCAGATTATGGATGATGTGGGCTTTGCATGGGTAATTTTTTCTTTTTCATCTCAGCATAAGGCAGCCCAGGAGACACCATCATGTATGATGTGAGCATTTTTCTTGTGCTCTGTGTTTGATTTAATCAAAAGAGCTTTCTTAGCAGCCTGGATACACTGGGTGACCACTTCTACCATTCTCAGCATTTTGCAACATGATTATTTTGCCTGTCCTCTTTCATGTGCAGGCTTGAGTGCACTCAGAAGCATCAGGCACAGCTCATTGATTTAGGGATATCTGAGCTGGGATAAAATAAGACAGTGGGTAGCTTTTACCATTGTGTCTTCACCTCCTGGTGGCCAGGGCTGGCAGTAGGGCCGCCTGCAGCAGGTGCCCATGGGTGGCCCTGTCAAACACAATGCCTCGGTGCTGAAGTGCTGTGTCCCAGCAGCAGTGGTGGCAGAGTCCCAGCACGCAGGGCATGCTGTTAGTTGCACTGCTGGGAGCTGAGGCTGGCCCACAGCTCCAGCGGTGTCCCACTGTCACGGTTTGTGGCCTCTCTGCTGCTGTCCCCGTGCAGGTGGCACAGACCCAGCAGCACCAGGAGGCTCTGCCTCAGGGTGGGGATTTCTGCCCCGCCTCACTGAGGCTCTGCCAGCTGCCCATTTGCTGTGCAAGCAATCCTGACACTAGGGTTTGTTTTTATTTATTCTGTTACAAAAAATATTCAAATTTGAAAAAAACCCCGCACCAACATCAGGAAAACCCCCAATACCCAAAGGTATTTCCAGAGAAGGATATTTCACATTTGCTCCTGCTGGGCAGGGTTGCTGTCCCTTCATCCTGTGGTGCAGTGCTTTCTATTTTGAGGTTTGATGTTCTTGGGTCAGACCTGGACACAGGAGCCTGTCCAAATCAGGGGCCTGGTTCATGGACCACTTGCAAGCTCCCTCCAAAGTGAGTATATGCAAATTCACTGGTTGTATTCCTCGTCTTTCTGGAGCTTGTTGTGCAACTAAAGATTGTTCTCTGAGTCATCCCGCTGTGAGTCCCAAGTCCTGCAGGGAGACGTGCCAGTACGAGCCATATTAGCCAAAAGATCTAATAAAGGGGTCGGTGACTTCATTTTAGCCAGTGGGAGAATTCGTGCACTGCAGCTCAGCTTGGGTTCTGAGGAAGGAAACCTTTGATGAGGGGCAGCTGACAGCAGACGAGGGTTAATTTTTTCACCTGGAAGAGCTTCCTGAAGAAGGAAGAGCCTCCAAATCTCTCCTGTGAGCTCTGGAAAATGTTTTGAAAATTTTTTTCTTCTTCAAATAAAGAATTCATTAAGTTTTCTGTTCCTCTGTGTCCCTGTGCTTCCCATTCCCAGAGGCATAATGTTGAGCCTAATCACCAACTAGAACAACTGAGGCCTTTATTTTGGTGTAAAGCTCCATGAAAAAAGAAAAGTCCCCTGTGTATGCAGCTGTAACACTTGCATAATTTTAAGAAATATGGAGAAACTCACAACTGATTTCCAAATCTGCGTCTTCCTTTTTCCTATAATGAGTGTGATGCATAATTTACACAGGCAAGAAAACGTAGGAAGCTGATTATTTTTTTCTTTTTGTTTGTTTTCATTCAGTTGCAGAAGGGCTGGAACTGCAGAAAGCCGAGATAAGAGCCCTACCCCTTCCTTGGTGCGGTGAGCACAATATGAAGGATGAAGAGGAACTCACGGTACAACCACGAGGACTCAGTTGGGTCTTTCCACGAGTTATCAAAAACAAATATGTCTCGTCTGTTTCCTGTCTTGAAAAGGAGGAGCATGAGAGCCATGGAGTGAAATGCTCAGTGATGTTGGGGGCAATCACAGCCTCAGCCACTGAGATACCTGCCCACACCCACAGCTCTGGCCAAAAACTGCTGACTACAACGAATATTATAAAAATTCCTCCCTGGATGCCATAGACATGTCGATGGTTTTGCATATGTTGAAAACTCCCTGGCTAATGACATATTTCCTCTTTGGGCTGACTCATGAGCTGCTTCTCCTCGTTGCTATGAAAGTTGGAAGCACTTCAACGCTGCCTGCTGCAAGTACATTTCATGAAAAGAGAGGAAAATCTCAGTATTATTTCTGGATTCACGGAGTTGGCCCTTTCACTTTTGCAGTCGGTGAGCTCTGCCACTTTGACATTTATTAAATAGCTTGTTAGTGGCAGAAGGAAGGACAATAAAATTTGTGTGTATAATTTAAAGCAAACAATCTCCGCTCTTAATCCGGCCTTCAAGGCCTGAAGTAAACAACCGCATTTCAAGGGAACGCTACTGAGAAAAGGAAAGGTCTGTTGGGTGCTACTTGCTTTTAAACATTGAGACAAAGAGTTTAACAGCCTAAAAGCTCTAAGCCCCACTTGTTATGGGGAGATAACAGCTTCATTAATTAGATGATCAAATATTACTTTATTAGTAAATTCTTGCATTGGCCTGGAATGGCTTATGCTTGCTTATGAGACACGTAACTCAATTCTTTTGAGCATTTATAATATTCCAGTAGATTATTTAACGTAATTGCCATAATTCTCTAACTTAAGTAATATTTGCATCAATGTTGTGTGTTGATTATGACCTGGTTCAGGGTATTTACCTCTGCTGATTTTCAGCAGCTCTCAGTGAAAAAATAAAAGGTCTTTTCACGATGTACAGGTTTGACACAATGTCAAACCTTGTTTTCCGCCCCTCACCGGGAGAGGTGAGACTCGTGGGTCTGTGTACTTGAGCTCATTTTGAGTTAGCACCATGCCAGCACATGAGCAGAGGGAAACGTGAGAGAAAAGAGGCTGGATAAAGCCTTAAGGGCTGCTGGCACAGAGACCAGGAGCTGACCTGGCTCCACTGCCACTGACTCCTGAGCAGGGGCAGTTTGTATGGAGATGGACACCACCTTCCTCTGTGTCTGTTTGCCCTGGTGCACTGCTGGTTAAACCACCTGCAAGCTGCTGAAGGTTACAGCTGCCAGAGGTTACAGCCTCGGGGCTTGAGGGAAACTAAAATCACTGCTAATTCACCTTGAAAAGTGGGCTGTAGGCAGAGTGCTCAGGGGTGCAACAAGAGCCAGAGTGGGGAGCCGGGGCACACAGTGGCAGGGCTCTCCCAGCAGAAGTCACTCGGCCCTCGAGCCAGCGCCGGGCTGTCTTGCAGGGACGTGGGCTGCACAGACTGGAATCGCTGGGGGATTTTAATCAGTCCTAGCATTTCACAACCTCTCCCTACAGCTCCCTATGCAGGGCCCCTATACATTTGTATACCATCACAGCCTGCAGTACTTTTAACACATAATATACATGTTTATCTCAAAGCAGGATAGACAGCAATTAACACTGCTCGTTAATGAGGGCACAATCAACTTGCATAACCTTGAACCACTGAATGCACACAGTGATGTATGAATGAGAGGTTAACTGCAGATGACAGCTCATTTCTTTTTGCTCTTCTGCCCAGAACATCCTGCCAATACACACATTATAAATAACATGTTCTTGTGATGGTAATGGGGGGGCATTTCAGAAGCAAGCATTGCTTATTTTTTTAGGAGTGATTACATGACATTTGGGGGTTCAGCTTTAATACCATCTGTTACCTTGGCTGCTGGGATCAGCTGTTTCCGCTGCAGGATCTCCACTGCTGGTACCCTTGACCACAGCCCAGCCCTGTGCTCTGAATTAGAAAGTTGAATGTGAAACAAATTAACATAAAAACCTACGGAAAAGGGCAAGTTGCATTTTTGATGTGCCTGAGACACCGGTGCCCATGTGACTCACAGTTCACGACTCGCAGAGTGGTGTCATTCGTAATTCGTGTAAGCGCTCGCTTGCTCACCCACACACACCCGTGTTATATCCTGCTTTTCCATGCAAAGCACCCAGCCAGCCATACAGCCCAGTTAGCAACACGCTATCTCTGCTCTCACACAGATTATGCCACATCAGTGTTCCTTCTGTGGGGAATATATTTACTTGCTGTAAGGAGCCATCTAGTGAGGGTTTACTGCACATAAAATTAAAGTAACTGTTTCTTTACTGTTTCCAGGCAATACCGAAAGCAAACCTGCTAATTTTTTCCCCTCTCCCCCGCCCCGCACCTCCCCGGTGTTCTCCTTGCCAGACTTAAGGTGCAGCAAAAGCAAAGGTCTCGAGCAGGTGAGGCTGTGCAGGACGGAACGCTCATTCCCCCGGCCGTCCCTGCACAAAGGACGGGAGCACATGTGCTCACCCTGGCTCAGCTCCGCTCCCGGGGGACCCGCACGGAGCCGGCTCAGTCCCGAGGGACCTGCCCTGTGCGCTGGCAGGAGCGAAAGCCAAGCGTGTGGGTGGAGAATCCAGGGAAGGGCCACGCTAGGCAGGAATGAAAGGCCTCCAACTCGGTCCCGTTCTGGTGTGCGGGGAGCCGAAGGCAGAGGCAGCCGGTGAAAGTGCCCTTCGTCACGCAGGCAGCGATGGCATAGCTGGGAGCTTGATTTAATTGGCAGAAGGCTGAGCCAGAGCCTCCGTCAGCACACAGATAAAAGGGAGCAGCGTTTGAATGGTGGGCACTTCTTGCTGGTTTGCTTTTTTAGGCTTGTTTTGTTCTTCAAAGAACGATGAGCTCGTGCAGATGGAAATGCGGGAGTAGAGTTGAGAGTGTCTGTGCCCTGCAGAAATCTGAAGTTACTGCTCCTGGAGCATCAGAAGCACGGCTACAATGCAAATCCATATTGTTAGGAACTGTACAGTCTGCAAAGGGACCAAGCACACCAAGTTAAATATTAAGCCCTCAGCCAGGGAAATGACAGCAGCTTTTCCACGGGTTAGAAGTAAGATTTTGTGTTGCGCTCTGAAATTATACCCAGCGAGTGCAGCTGGGTGCGGGGACAGGGTGCAGGGGCAGCACGGCCTGTTTCGGGTGCGCTGGAACAGTCTCCAGACCAAAACCGAGCAGGCAGCGGGGTCTCCGCCAAGGAGTGCCCGGGATGCTGCCGAGCGGGCGGTGTGCTGCAGCCCCCATCGCGGCAGTCACGGAGGGGGCTCCTCTGGTCCCCGCAAGCCTCCCGGGGCGAGTTTGCGAGCGAGCAGCTGCGCAGCGCTTTGAGCAGCCTTATGCTGTGCTGGCACTGGAGTAATCCCCCCCATCTCCTGCCTGCCTATTTGCAGCGCTGGCTCTTAGCGGGCAGCTTTCCTGCTCCTCGATAGCTCAGCTCGGGGCTCTCCCACGTTGTCCTCAGCTCAATTCCCTTAGGCACAACCGGCCAGCGCTCCGTGGGAGAGCACCGAGCCAGCTCCGTGCCACACCGGAGGAGAGACGCTGAGACGTTTGACAGCGGGATACACAATAAACAGGACAGTCATTTTTCATAGCTACGATGCGTATCAGGATAGGGAAAGTAATCCAACTTTTATAAACAAGCCTGTATTCTACAAAACCCAGACACTCTCTCATGCACAAGAAAATGCCCTGAATTATGAATGTCTGCCATTTTACAATAACTATTCCTTGCTTTTATTTTTTTTTCCTTGAAAATGCAATCAATTAAATTTTAATTTTTTTTTTTTTTACAGTGAGAAAATCCCGATTTTTAGTCAGTGGAAATTATTTGACTACATCAATGATTAATAGGTTTAATGTAATAGCTGCAATGGAAATTTAGAAAGCAAACAAGCCAAACAGAGCTGAATGGATTTGTTATAATGATTTCATTAGGGATTTTTAAAAGTTTGCTTTATACTTGCAGTTTGTTGTCAGAAAGAATTGGCTGAATTCAGTCAAAATGGTTTGTTCTTTGTCTGTCTGTGGTCACCATAGCTACCATTTCAATCTGTTAACATATGTGGTATTATTTTGTTCCTTTCTCTTAAACTCTGTTCACAGATGCTGTCAAGATTTGCCTTTGTACGTATCTGGTCGGTTCATGCCAGGTTTGGCTCCCTGCCTTTCCAGGGGAGAGCCTCTATGATGAGGACAAGGTGGTTCAGCACTGGGTGCAGCAATGGAGACAGGATTAGAAGCTGGGGTGGGGATGGCTCCTACTCCACTGAGGCACGGGATCTGTGAGGAATACCTCGGGAAGACATTGTCAGAGGTGTACCTTTTTTCTGGAGAGGTGGGTATTCCCTAGATGTGCTGTGGCAGCTCCTCGGCTGCCATAAATCGGTATAAATGCATTCATTTTAGTGGAGGTGTCGTGTCTGCTGGTAGTCAGGTCCTGTGATGTTGCTCATTACACAGGTTTTGGGTAAGGAGCCAAGAGATGAAGGGAGGCATGGCTACAACATTTTAAATAAATAAGTAATAAGATTGTACAGTCTCTGTTCTTTTGCTTTTTCCCGTCTTAGAAAAGGTTCAGGTTGCCACTGAGGATGGAGGTATATCCACTCTGTGCTATGGAGGGGATTGGAATATTTAGTGGAGATCAGATTATCCACATTTCGCATTTTAATTGGCATTGAGTGAGGAAAAAAATCAGTTTTTTCTATTGCTGAATGTGAAGGTGATTGAGATGGCTTCATTTTCTTTCCAGCTGTGAAGCAGGCAGGTAAATATATTGATGCATGTATGCAGTACAGTTTATAGTGAAGCTGTAAGAGAAATCAGACGGTCTGGAAAATACACAATTTCCTTTCAACAAAGCACTCACAGTAGAGAGTAAAGTTGAGGTGAGTCTGTATATTTATATTTTTAAGAGCATAAAAGCATTTGTCTAAAGCTCAGTGGCTCTGATTTTTCAGAGCCACTGAGCACCCTGCTCTCTGGTTTCTTTTCACTGGAGATGTAGGTTTTCAGCACTTCTGGCAGCCAGGCCCCCTTTACTAATGTCTGCAGAGAGTAGCTGGAGAAAGTGTGAGAAACATTATTGTAATGAGGGGCTAATTCTGCCTCTCCTTCCTGCCTCTCAGTGCCGATGAAAGAGTGCCTGCAAGTTGTGTTATGTGCACGGGAAAAGGGAATTCTGATTACTGGCTCTGGCTCCCCAGGGGCAGGGATGCTCCCCTAGCACAACTCACAGTAAGTCACATCTGCATTTCCAGTATAAGGCCCATTTTTAAGGACTCCTAGTTTGGCTATAAAAATTCACTTAGCATGCATGAATAGAAACCAAATTGACAAGATAGACCATAACTGCACTGAAAGGGCCATTAGTTCCTGTCGTATGAAAAATCCACACTTTTAAAAAGCAAGTATTATTCACATTTGCACAACAGGCTGTAACCGTTCCTTCTAAGTCATTATAGACTGTATGGAAATAATAATTTTCAAAATCACTATTGATACCACAGGCACAGAAACAGCAGGAGGCAGATGCCTGTGCTTGATATTAATCCAGAGCCTTCCAGGGCCACTGAGCAGGCTGGGATCAGTTTAAACCTTTGATTTACACTGATGTAACTGAGAAGAGGAAGACCACAGAATAAAGATTTGGTCTGGTATCTGAGTTTGGTGCAAGGTTTCTGGTGTCGTCAGGGGAATCCCAGAGGGGCAGTGGCTGTAAGAGGGTACCAATGAAAGACTATCCATCTCCTGTGCTCAGTGTTGCTGGGCAGGGGAAATGAATCTGTATTTGGTGTGTTCCATGTTTAATAAGGGGA
This sequence comes from Melanocharis versteri, assembly GCA_013397845.1. Classification (NCBI taxonomy): domain Eukaryota; kingdom Metazoa; phylum Chordata; class Aves; order Passeriformes; family Melanocharitidae; genus Melanocharis; species Melanocharis versteri. The sequence continues at coordinate 581,465 of VZTG01010081.1, read as the reverse complement.
AAGCTTGGGGCAGATAGGAATGTAGATTTTTTTTTTTAAATTGTGATTTTAAGAGGTACTAGGTCATGGCTTTTTAAAAAATTGTTTCTTTTGGTTCATGATTAGTGCCTCACTTGACACCAAATAGAGGTTTCATTGATTTTTTAAAAATTTCTTTTCTGTGTTTTCATGTGTTGCAGCTTTTCTTTAGACAAATACCAGTAAGGAACTAACCTATATTTCTCTCTCCTCCCTCTGAGATCACTAGCATTTGAGATTTCCAGATTATATTTGGGTTGAATGAAGAGAAAGTGTACAATCAAAAGCTGGCACTAGAGTCCTGCAGAGCTGTGCTGCCTTAGGGGTGTGTTCACTGAAGCTGGGCCTGAGCCTTCTACCGGTTTTACAACAAAGGGAATTTCCAGCAGTTTCAGCAGAGCTATCCCCACATACGTCAGAAGGCTGTGAATAAGATGATTTTCTCCACTCTCACATGCATGTATGGACGTACCGACCTGTACATTTTCACTCTGTTACAACAGTTTGCTTGGACCTACGACTATGCGTTTTGAAGGGAGTTGCAGATTAATTCTAATAGTTCCCTTTCCCGTGGGAATGCCAGTGCTCAGAGGCCCTGTAGGATAGCCCTGGCTGGATTTCCCTAAGATCCCCTGTGTCATGGGAAGGGCTTGGGCTGAGTGGTGGAGTGAAGGGGACTGTTTTGGCAGAAAGTCAACGCGGGGATTTTTTTTGGTAGGATTTCAGGAGCAAGCAGCTGCCTCTCAGCTGGACTTCTCTTCCCCGTTGCTGGGATTACCAGGATAGCAGCAAGGCAGCAAGGCACATGGAGGACTCCCAGGGAGGCAGGAGACCACCTGGCTGAGGGACTTTGCTGCGGTCGGAGCCCCAGGCACCAGCGTGTCTCTGTGGGAGGGTGCAGGGACAGGGCTGCCTGACATGTTGCAAAGGTGGGACACCTCTCTCTGGGCAGTCTTTTCTGCTCCCACTGTGGACTGCAGTGACACGGGCCACTGGAAAGCTGCCACCATGGAGGGGCTGGCATAGAAGAGTTTTCCTGCTGGATCTGGGAGATGTTTCTCATAGTTAGTTAACCTTTACATAGCAGTGTCCTTCAAAGGTAATGCCACAGTACTGCACGAGCTCCTGGGGAAAACTTCTTCCCTCACTCAATTAAAAAAAAAAAAAAAAAAAGAAGTTGATTTAAACACTGAAATGCAAGGGATTGTGTTCCTTGCAAAGCTCTTACAACAGATATCTACTGTTAAATCTCAGTCGTTGTCCCACTAGGTCTTGTAATAAAGAGGGACTGCGTGCATTTCTTGTTCAAAATCTCCTGTGAGAATAATTATGTTATTTGACTCCCAGACACCCTAAAAATGATGGCAGCTGTCCCCTGCAATTCCATGTCCCTTCACAGACTAGCACTGCTCACTGGCTGCCCCAAAGACAAGTGAAATGGAAGTTTATAAAATGAGAGTGGTATATTTCCAGGTTAAGGGCTGTGTTAACTGCAATCATCCCTACGATTAAGTGGCTCCCTAAAAGGAAATATTTTTTCCCCGTATGTTTTTTTAAGGAGTGATGAATCTCTTCACACAGTGTGTTTCTCATCAGATATGGAGATTAACTTAAACACAGAACTGAGTGAAGCACACTCATCAGCTATCTGAGGCTTTCTACTCTGATTTAGCTGCATGCCTCTTTCTCATCCTCAGGCAGGGAACGGTGCCTGTCCTACCTCACTCCAGGTTTGTTTTTTGGGAGAAGGCAACAGCTATGGAGGGGTTAATACCACCAGAGCCTGTCTCACCTCCTCTCACTGCTGTCATTTCCCACTTTCTCCTCCTGAGCTCTTTCCAGGGCTGATCAGAGGTGCAGGACAGGGGACAGAGAGGGGCTGCCCGCTCTAGGTGCTGCCTCCCAAGGGTGTCCCACCCTGGAGCACTGCTGGCTGGGCAGGGGGGGAGCTGAGGGGGAACAGGGCTCCTCAACAGCCTCAAGTTTAATTAGCTGAGAGGAGCTCCCAGGAGGAAGGGGAGGAAACGGAGTCCTGTGAGGGCAACACAGGCTGGTGGGGAAAGTTGTATACCCCCGCCAAAAAGGAGCCAAAACTCTGCTAAGGGGATGGTCACAGTAGCATGTACAGATGGGTGACTCCTGCTCCCATCGGCTTCACAAGCTGTGGAATAGCTCCTAGCACAAATGCTGAAACAAACCCAGTGAGGGCTGTGTCCATGCTTTGCTGGGGACAGACAAGGTGTTCTCTGCAACTCTGCCTCACCAAGATTGTCGTGTGCTCGTCCCACTGCTTTCCCTGGCATCGCCAGCCTCTGAATGTGCAGGATTTCAATCTCATCCTCTTCTTCCTCCCAGGGCCATCTCTAAGTGCCTCCCCTCTGGGTCAGCCTGGAGTCCTGCTCCAGGCCAAGACAGTGTTTCCTCAGCTGCCGTGGCTCCCCTGGTCCTGCCGTGCTCACCCTGCAGCTGCCAGCAGCCCTTTTCCTGCCTCCCACTGCTGATCCAGCCCCAGCTCTGCACCCTCTCACTCCCACCACAGTTCCCCCCCTCGATTTTTTCCACTGGCCTCCCACTCACTACAGGATATGAGCCATTCTCTCCAGTGGGAAATAAAAGTTTGGATTAAAATTTGCTATATTATTCCTTCTCTAAAAGCAACTTTTAGGCTGAAAGGCTCCAAGGACAAATTTCCAAAGGCCTGCAAGAGATTGAGGGACAGATTTTAAAAGTCTTTTAGTCATATTAAAATGAAATTAGACGCCCCTTGGGTTTTCTTTTCAGAATAAGGAGGTGCTTTTGAAATCTGCACGTTATGCCTGTTTATGTCTTTTAGGCATGTAAATGTAAATTTAAGGCATGTAAATCTCTTCCAGAGATTTGGGGGTTGAACACCCAAGTCCCCTTGAAACCTAAGAGAACCTGGCATCAACTCATGTGCATTCCTTCCAAATTCCAGCCAAAATTGTTGACGAACTTGGAGCACAAAGTTCTAAAGTAAGAGATAATAAACCCGACTTCCGCTCTGCATTAGCAGGCAGATTAGCACCAGGGAAAAAAAACAACCCATAGTGTTGACTGTATAAACATCTTGTTCAAAGGGTAACATTTTCCTGATTAATAGCCTTTCAGTAATAAAAACCATCAGTCTAGAGCGTGATTAATTGTCCCTTTTACTACTGGTAAGCAGCTATATGTATATACATACATACATACATACATATATACTTGTGTAAACACACAGGCACATTCTCACTGGGCTAAGCATTTTTAGTGCATCTGTTTTCAAGGAAAATACATTATGAAGGAGGTGAGAGAGCTGCTTTCTACAACTCCAGCTAATGGGAAGGGTTTTAGCTCTCGTAACCCTTTGTTGCAAGAACGAGCAGCCCCGAGGATGCATGACGAGCATTGCTGTCCTGGGAAAAGGCTTGAAACACTCACCTGGGCAGGAAGGAGGCCAAGAAAGAGGCAGAAGACACTCTTCTTTTCACCCAGGGAATAAAAGCTGCTCAGTTGTTGGGCATCCTGGCTGTGTTTCTACTTCATCTGTATTTTACTTGTGGGACTGATGGGGTAAATGACAGTAAGAAAAGTTGTCATTTAAAAATGGGCAAGGAGAGGTGCTTTTCCCTTAACAAAGAGAAACAAATTTCAAGAATTTTTTTTTAAATGACAGTCTTGCCTGGTCCAACCTGTTAGGCCACAGTATACACTGTCTTCATAAGGAAGAGACTTTTTTTCCCACTCTTTTTGCTCTGATATCTAAACAGGTGAGCAGGTTAACCACTACATTACAGTATTGTCCAGAAGTAGCAGCCAAGCTCAGGTGCTAGGAAAATACCATCCCCGCTTTACATAACTCAGTCTGCTTCAGATCATACACAAAATTCCTCTTGAGGAGCCTGAGCAGGACATACAGGTATGTGCAGTCATGTGTGGGATCACGGCCTGATGTGTCTAAATGAAGATTTGATCCAGGTAAACAAGACCCTGTACCTGCCAGAGGCTCTCCTAGTGCTCAAAGGGTTTCCTCCCCATCTGTCCCACTTTGCAGAAATTAAAAATAATGAAGTGTTAACACAGGTTTTCTCCAGAGCAAGTGCTGTGAACCAGAGGAGACTTTGTTGCTCTTCTGGCATTAGTTAGAGGCTGCATAAAGTGTATTCACTGTTGCTGCTAAAAAATAAAACACAATTCTGTATTTTGTGTACGGTCTCTGTGTGCACACTCGCCTACACTCTGCAAAGAGTTTTCTTTATGGCCAGAAAACAATTTTTCCAAGTTTCCTTCAAGAACAACACCAAAATCTGTTGTGCTGTTTTGGGACACTCAAAAATTCAAGCTTTTAGCTTAAGCAAAAAGAAACCAAACCCCTGTTCAGAAACCAAAACAAATAGGAAGAATTTTCTCAATGGTTAGAAACAGAAAAGCTCCATCAGCATCAGAGATGTTATATTCAGGGCTCATGAATTTCTGCAGAAAGGCTGGAAAATGAAGAGCAGCCCTGCTGTGGATGAAGAGGGTGTTGTTGGCCTGGGACAACAGCTGTGACAGGTGCAAAGGGGCTGTGACGGTGACAAGGCTGAGACTTCCTGCTCTGGGAACACACACACATGCACAGTGCACACACACAGCCCTTGGCAGCCAGGGGAGAAGGCACAGATCCGCTGCTGTTCCTGGGCACCTGCTTGTCTTCTGCTGGGGTCAGGGAGCAGCCTGGTGAGCAGGCAGGAGGGGCAGAGCACGCCCGGCTGACCGGGGCATGGCTCCGGCAGCGGTGGCATCCCTCGTGGCACTGCCAAGAACTGGGGACGCAGGGAATGTGCTGCTTCCCCAGCCCACTCTGCCAGGATGGAGCTGCTCAGCCCCGCTCCTGGGAGGGGCTGCAGGGCCAGGGCTTTGGGAAAGGCAAACTGTGGTGCAGTGCCGGCAGTAAATGTTGTTTCAACAGTTCAAATGAGGGAAATTGTGTTATAAATAATTTAGATGACTGACTTAAGATTTTAACCCTGGGGCCTAAGTGGGTAATGGCCATGAAGGGAGGAGGAGGGAGGGAGGAAGAGGAAGTGAAGGAAGACCAAAATTAGGCCCAGATTTGCAAAACTGTGCACACGTGTACGTCTCAGTGTAAGCTGTACACTCGTTTCCGAATGTCATCTGCAGTCTCTGGTTCAAGTTCAAGAACAAGTTCAAGTTCAGATATGCTTCAGCCTAAGTTTTGGATGAGCCTTTTTTTTTTCAGTACTGGGACCTTCAAAGCTCATTTTAAAATGAATGCTCAGGTGTTCCCTTCCCTGCCCTTGCATTTCTGGAGTAGAAATCCTCGAGTACAGAGAAGGAAAATGAACACTCAGCCATGTTTGCATTCCTGTCTATCAAGAAAATGTATTCTCTGCTACAGAACTAATACATTTTGCAATGGGAAATAGCTGTGGCTCTCAGCGCTGGGGTTTAAGAGCATCACTAATAACTCCCCTAATTTAGAACTGATATTCTAAAGGAATGTGGGATCAAGAGCTACCATCATAAATTTTAGTTTTGTGAGCTAGCAAAAGTTATTTTTATATATGTACTTATTTTTATGTAGCGAAAATAAGCTTATTTTTTCAGTGGTAAATTACTGGGGTGAATAAATACCCACAGGTACATGCATGTGTAAATGAAGGAAACTGACTGCATATCAGTATGTACACACAGCAGACACACCGAGTGAAGATGGGAAACCAGATATTGTAAAGACCGCAGTATGCTGAAGCAAACCACCACGCACTCCAAGAAGGTGTTTCTTCTTTAATTTTAATGGAGAAAAATAGTGCATGAATTTCAAGGACCCTTTCCAAACTACTCCCTGGAACTGAAATAATTGTGATAATGTCAGGCACAACATAGAGAATGAAGGGTAAGGCCAGGGCTGGAGACGATGGCTCTCCCCCGGCAGCTCTTTCCCCCCTCCCCCTGTGCAAATTCTCTTGGATTAAAATGGCAGAGGGAGGCGGGGAGTGGCTGGGGACAGTTTGGCTGATACGAGATAACCGCTGCTAGTCAAATGGCACTTTTAATTGCTCGGGCCAATAAAAAAAAACTTGCTACAGAAGTTAATTTGAATGAAAATAGCAGACACACCCCACAAGCTGCTTGCCATGACCGCGCATTGTGCTGCCTCAGCCTGATGTACAGTTCGAGTCGCAAATAACAGCGTGCGGTCTGGATACACTTTGGTTGCCCGTTTCAGCTACGGCGGAGCCGGACGCCCCGTTTCCCCCCTCCCGGCAGTGCTCCCCCACGCTGCGCGGGTTCTCCCGGCAGGAGCCCCGTGTGCCGAGGGAAGGGAGCGCGGAGCCGCTGCCCCTTTTGTTCCCCGCCTCGCCCCGCGGCC
>VZTG01010081.1:520207-573099 GCA_013397845.1 Melanocharis versteri | reverse complement strand
TTTTTTTGGTATTGTTCCTTTGTAAGTGGAGGTAGTAGCTAGTGAAAACCTTCCTTCTGTCTGGAGATCCTAGCGTTTGGAGTTGTCCCTTTGCCCAGCCCAAACTTAATTGAATCCTCCGCACCTCTCACACTAAAACAAAAAGAATGGTGTGGAAAGCCACAGTGTCTCCTTATCGAATAATCCTGAGAGTTACTATTGTGTGGACTCAGGAAAAAGATTTATCGTGGGTCATCCTCAGACTGTGCACTAATGTTGGGTGCCTTTTTTATTATTAAATAGATATGTCTGTTCCTAACTGTTAAGGTCTCAGGGTGGGGGGAGGGCAAAGAGGATTTTTTTTTCCTAAGTTCGGTGTTACTTGTATTCATTTACAGAATAATTTCTCCCCACTCCTTACCCCCTTAGTTTTCTTGACAAAATACGATACAAGAGAGGTCCATTTCTTGGTTGACCAGGAGGAAAAAGGGGGTGGACGGGGGGAGGAGGAGGAGGAGGAGGAGAAGGGAGGGGGGAAGGGGGAGCTGTTAGCTAGGCAGCAGTTGACACTGGTTTTCAATCTGTAGGTCAAACGCAGCATTTCTGTAGCGCACAACGTGCATCACACTGACTTATCAGCCACGTATCACAACAATACTTGCGCTTTACGGTCACCCTGGTGAATTATGCTCTTTTGAGCAGTTCATTTTTCTAACATAATAGATGGAGGGGGGAAAAAATATTGTGAGCTGCTTCCTCACTGTTGTGCACTCAGATGTACATTGTTCTGGTTTAAACTTACAGACATGCAGTGACCTATACAAAGGTTATTGCTTTCTGTGCTGTGTGGAGTGGAAGGAAGGGGGAAGGTGTGTGATCAGAAGAAACAAATCTTTGTCTGAGTAATCTGTACCCTAACACGGGATCAGCAGGTGATTATGTTTGAGTACACAGTGTCATACAGCAAGCTCATAGCAGGTTCACCCAAAGTAAATGATCAGTCTTCTGATGACCCGAATGGCCATCAGATCCTCCCTTACTGGCCTCTGGGCTTTTTTTTCTGTTTCTGAAAAGTATGCCTTTTAGTTAAGAAGTTTGGGGTGAACTTCTGTCTGCTTGTGTATGGAAGAGTTTGTTTCCTGTCTTGTGGAATTACCCAGGAATCATTTTGCAATGCCACGTTGTTCCCTGAATTTTGTCATCTCTTCTTGGTTCTAAAGGCTAAAAAACACATTAAGTTAATTTGTTACATCTCTTGTTTCCCTGTTTAAGAAAGAAAACCCTAAATAAGCCTAAGACTTTTTCACTAAAACTGTTGAGTTGTCCTGTCTTGCTGGTAATGTCAGAAGTTAGATCTATGAAATAGTGTTATCAGAGTGCACAGATGCTGTGTCTGTTTCTCACTAAAAATTTTAGTGACTGATTGACCAAAGGATCCTAAAGCTTGAAAGTTGTTCGTTGTTGAGTTGTGGAGGCTTTCACCTTCACGTTAGCTGGCTGGGTAAAATGCAGAGTGCTCATGCTGCTTTGACTGTGTCTGAGGGGAAAATAACACAGACCAGGCCTTGTGTGTATTTCTTTTTTTTTAACTTAATGTTCAGTTATACCTCGGGTTTGGCTGAGGTATATCTGTAACTGCTTATTCTTACATCAGCATTTTATGTGGGAGTTCCTATGTCCCCATGCAGAGGGGCAGAGAAAGCATTTCATTTTGTTTCATTTCTCAGCCATGTGCGAGCTGCTGCAAAGAGCAGTGAAATTAAGAAAGCTTTGAAAGGTCTGAAATCCCTTTCTGTGCAGCTGCAGGAGAAAAGAGAGGTAGAGCAAGGCAGTGGTGGGATGTTAATGAGTTAAATAGTCAGTGAAGAGCAAAAAACTATGGCATGGTATGGCCATGTAAGTGAAGAGAGTGTTCTCAGTGGTGGCCTAAGTTTAGGAAGTGGAGGGTCTTCATCATCTTTTTGTTCGCATGGAGAAGGATAGAAAGTTCTTGTCTCTCCCTTGCTTTACCAGAGTATGAGGAAGAGGGTTAAGGGTTGCGCTGCTTTGTTTTTACTTCATCCTTGTAACCAGAAAATAACAAGTTCACATTCTGAATTAAAATACCTTGGTGTAAGTTTATAATATTCCTTGTGGCTAAAACTTGCTGTGGCGGTGGCCAAGGAAGGGCCTGATGTGATTCTTTGACTGTAAAAATGCTCATGGCTGGAATCCTCTGTAGGAGGTGGTTCTTACTCACAGCTCCTTTACTAAGTCTCTTTACAGTGGCAAGGCCTATTCCATGAGCTGGCAGAGCCTGTAGGTTCTTTGCTAAAGTTAACGTTGCTATCCTTTTTACCTATCCTGATCTCTCCATGTTTTGGGAAAATATGTTCTCACCCCATTGATCCCACTTCTTTTATTATCTCAAAAACTTGCAGCTTTATTATTATTGTTACAGTACTTATACTTTTATTGCTATTTGTATAATAAGAGTAGCTGTACAGTAAAGGCAAGGCTTTTGCAGATGCAATGTGTGTATTAAAAAAGCCGATTCAGCTTGGGAGAGGAATAGGCAAAGCTTCTTTGGCTGAAAATCCCGTGCCAGAGCTCACTAGACTCAGTAAAACTTACACTTCAGCTTCACTGTTTGGCCTTGAGTTCACAGATGTGATGTGAAAAATTGCTATTGTGTCTGCTATTTCTTCTCTTATTAGAGCTCAGAATCAATTATTTGTCAGCCCAAAAATCTGTGTGTTAGAAAAAGGGTGATATTGGTAGGTCAGCATTTCTTGTGAGTTCTGAAACAGACACGGAAGATTTTGAAGAGGCAAACTATTATGGTTCTTTTAATCCATACAAATGAAACCCACATGTCTTGTTAATGGAAAAACTCAGTGGAAGGAAGCATTGCATATCCTAAAGCTAGATAAAAATCTTTCGTATGGGGAAGCACTGATATTGTACTTGACTGTTTTATTTGTTGCTTATTAATTTATGCTATTGGAACACTGAAAATAGGAGGAAGAAAACATTAGTGAGCACTTTAACACAGCCAGTGAATTTCACTAATGATTAAAGCTTCCATAATTTTGTTAAATAACTCCCTGAAGAGAACAGTTTCTCCCAAATTTTGACTTGTATTGAAGGCAGATGAACTTTTTTTTTTCATCCTTTGTAGCATTACAACTTTAGATTTCCTTGTTTGTTGCAATGGCAGTAAAAATACAAGCCACGTCTTGTATCTTTGGACGTTGGTTGTGTTGGTCATCTTCGGAAAGCGGCTTCTTCTTTCCAGTAGAAATAGATGAGGAAAAGCAGGTTTGACTCAACAGCGGCTTGTGGAAATGCAAATTTGAGATGTATGTCAGCTGGGAGATTGCAATCCCTTGCTTGCAGTGTTGCTGTCTTCCCGGTTTTTTGGTTTTGTACTGTAACAGTAAAATTAAAAATAGTGGAAGGAAATTCACCTGTAGTGCTTTCACCCCTCACTTCAGAAAAGCCTGCTGGAAGGTGCTCACTGCCAGAATGTCACTAATCCTGAGGAGCTTGTTCTCTGGTCCGCACTGTTAGCTGCACTCTGTGTGCTCTTGCACAAACAGTTGGTGTTCCCAGGCCTTCTTTCATGACCAAGACTGCTGTTTCAGCATTGCCAAAAAATGAAGGGGGAAAAAAAAAAGAAACCAGCAACTCTTTTCACTATAGTGAGAAACCTTGTCAGTGTAGTTGTGTCTAAGAAGAGTTTAAAAAAAAAAACAAGATAGTCACTGCTGTCTCTTATCTGGAGTGCCTGATCACTGTATGGAAGTGGTGGCATGGCTATGTCCTAGGGGAGGAAGCTAATACATCCATCCAACTCTGGCTGCTAAAATGTGCCTACCCTCTGCCTATTTAGGTTCAAAGGTTGAAAGTATAATATTGGGACAGCCCCTGGGTGTCCGATTCCCCTAGAACTGTTGTATTTCTCTGGTGGTTGTAAAGGTCATGTTTTATTATGTTGTATCATCAGCTACTTCATGGGGTTCTGGGCAGAGGCACCTATTGGCCTGCACAATCAGGACTGTAACCTTTTAACAAGAGGTTGTTATAAACCCCCTTATGACTTGTGCTTGACAAGTCCAACTCCCAGCCTGCTTTTTCTGGTTCTTTCTTTGCAGCTGGTCCTGTGCCTCACAGTCCTAATAGTCTGAAAGTGGTCTGAGTACCCAGTGGGTGTAGAGAAAATGGTATTTTGCTGAATGGACTCATCAGAAAAGGGATGAGAAAAAAAAAGTGCTTTTTAGGTGAGGCCTTGGGATCTCCATCTAGGCAAGTGGAAAATTCAAAATCAAACTCCTGAAACTGGAAATACTGGTATCCTGGAAAGCTATCTCATCTCTTCAGATGACTATGCCTTAAACTCAACAGGCAGGAACTCCCTTAGCGCAACAGTCCCTTTGGAAAAGAGGAAAGAGTTAAGAGGGTGTTTGATCTAATCAGAAATACCAGACCATATTGTACTAAAGCCCAGGGTGTTTGGGCTAGCAGAGGCTGCCTGGTGTCTTGGTAAACCACACACGCCTTGGGTCTTTCACTGTTGTCTGAGGAGATGTACATCGTCCCCAACAAGAGTGTGTTTTCAGAATTAGGTGGTGGAAAATTTAGGTACTGCAGGTTTTCTCTTAAACTCTGGTGGGAGAAGAGGAGCTTTTCCCCCTAGTTGTAGTCCACTCAGTGCCATACTTCCTCAGGGGCTATATTTGTCTTGCCCTCCTTCTCAGAGGTCATAACCTCTGTGAATGTGCTGTAGTGCAGAGCAGATAAGGTCCTCCACTGGCGCTCCACCAGAAACTGTTGCCAAACCCTTGGTTTTTTGTTTCAGCACCGTAGGAATTTAGGTACAGTCGAAGGGTCAGGCTGGTGTCCAGCAGCCCTGGGGAAGGGGGAAGGTGACTCCTGCCATCTCCTTACTGGGCTGGCAGCTCTGCTGGTGTGTGAGTGAGTCTGTCTCATCTTTTTCTGTTAGTGTTGCATACTCCTGGTCCGGTCTCCAGGGCAGGAAAGGCTGCAGTCCTGCTCCTACAGAGTGAAGCTGACTTGTGGATGCTGGCAATTTAGCTTATCCTCTGTTTTTAAAATCCACCCTGGGGAAAAAGATGAGTAGTGCTCAAGTTGGAAACTTTATTGTCCATACTTCTGGCACCTCAGCAGGAGTACAGCTGTTGATTTGGTGCCATATATTTTTCACCTGTGGGCTGCTCGCCTGAGGGGAAACCGTTTTTGAGCCTACATTGCTCAGTAGTCAGCTTTCAGCCAGCCTGTTCACTCGTCCCGTGAAGGGGTGCAGAGGTTCTAGTGGTGAGCACAGCTCCCACTCAAACATATTTCAAGGCATGGCTTTGGAGCTTTCTCATTATTCAAATAGCACCGAGAACATCCTTCTCAAACCTTAATGCCGTTGTAAACAAACAAATCTCGGTGTAGCCAAAGCCTGTGGCTTCCTTCCCTGCCTGGCACATGCAGTGTTTGTATGTGGAGGTAATAGCTGTCTCATGTACTGACAAATGTATTAATGGCTGGACTGGAATTAATACTAGGTAGAGTGACTGCTTTGTTCTTCATAGCTGGTTCCTGCTGCTTAATGAGGTGCTCTTAAAACTCTTGTTTTCAGTCCTAGTTAGGTCTGTGACTTGGCCAAGTGAAGGCTTAGAGCTCCCTGTGATTAGTCATTATAATTAGCTCGGAAATCTTTGCCTCTGTGATCAAGGCGCACTGTATAATGCGGCTTATAGTGGGCTCTAGCCCTGTCACATACCTTCAGAGTAGTATGGATGACAGTGCTCTGCCGGACATATGTATGTATTTAACTGTGTTGTAACTTTAATATGCAATTCCTTAATATGTGCCAGGCAGGTAAATCTGAAGTAACTGCCTCCTCAGAAACTTGTGGTTAGTGCTAGTCCCCGCTTCCCTCGAACAGGGCAATTTCTGGTTGTGGCCAAGGCTTGCCTTACCCGTACCAAGTGTAAGGTAAGACTGAGACAGGGTGACCGGTAGCTGAGTATAGAGAGCAAATGAAAAAGAAAACTTCGGGGTAGTTAGAGCATGCCTCTTTTCTGGGAAGTCTGTACCTCTTTCTGCACTGGGTGACCTTGTCTTTTGAGACTTCGACTTGGCAGTATAACGAGACGAGCAATCCCACATTAGGTGTTTAAACTTGAAAGAGCAGTTTGAAATTCAGTTCTTGAAAATACAAAGTTGATTTGTAAGCTAAACCTGATCTTAGAAAGCATTTTTTAAGGAATGCTAGATTAGGTGTCTCTTTCTTTAAAATTTACAAGCCTTTAATTTATTGTTCCATATGAAAGTTTTGATGACTTTGTGCTTTCTGAAAGTGCAAGAGGATGTGTTCAGCCTTAGTGAAGGCAGTGAAAGTTTCTCCAGCTCAATACTGGAGAATTGGGCTGCTTTTATGTTCCTCACATTGTTTTGAAATGCAACTGGTTGTGATGAGACTGGATTTCAGTATTGTAGGTCAAACTCAGTAAGTTTGCTGTACTTCCCATGTAAGGTTTTGAGATGAAACAAGTGGGTTTAACCTACCTTTCCAAGTATGTTCAAAAATTTGACTTTACACAGCAGCTTGCTCTTTGAACTTCATAAAGGAAGTATTGGTAAATGTTGCCTCTCTGGGGGGAGGAGGCTGCAGTAGTGTGATAAAATTGCAAAAATCCCCTCTCGCGAGGCAATTCTAGTCTATTCTTCCCCCTTCAGCCCTGTCCTTCTATTGTACAGGTATGTCTAGGGGACATCAGTAGGGTTTCATAAGTACTCTGTGTGTAACTAGGTGTGTCTCTGGAAAAATATCCCAGAGGGATTTGAGTTTTTGTCCTTAAAGTTATTTAATCTTTCTTGCCCCCTTCTCTAACTCTGTGCTCTTCACCTGGATGGATTTCACAAATGCTAACCTGAGGGAGCTCTTTTTTGCAGTGCAGTTGTCTAATTAGGGGAGTCTAGCCGTGTGGCTGTCTATTCCAGCTTTTCAGTTCTGCTCTCTGTGGGTATCTAGGGTAACCGGTTGTGATAGCATGTGCATGTTCTTTTAGATGATTGGATGTTTTACCAGGTTGGGCTTTAGTTCATAGAGAGACTTTGATTTGAAAGTCTGGCATTGAAAATAATTGTTAGTGTACATGACCTTGGATTGGTGTCCTTCTAGACTTTGTAACCCTAATGTGAAAGCGCAGCATAACAAATGTGTAATCGTAGTTGTGGCTTCTGGGTTCAGAAATCCCTAAGGAATATGTATAAACAAGGCTTGCAGGCAGGGGTACAATGCCTGCTGGTCCCTGGAGAGGTTACAGAGAGATTCTAGTTCTTCATGGGGCTTGGGGATGGATTAGACTAAGAAAAACCTCTCTTGAGTAGGAAATCACCCTCTGTCTGGAAGAACTGAATTGACAGGACTGGGAAAATCTGGTCTACATAGCAGCATTGTTTTTGTAGCAATTCTTTACGTGCAGCTTGCATCGAAATGCAAGGAGTCTTTTTCTCTTTCCTCTGACTTCCCACCTTCTTTGAGTGTCCAAACTCATCCCCTTTTCTCATCAGTAACACTGATTTGAGTTTTAGCCCTGGGTAAATGGCGGCGGGGGGGATTTTTCACCTCCCGCCCTGTGTTGAGAGCCCACTGCCCCATCTAACAGGTGCTGGAGTTGTGCATAGTTCTGCATTTAGGTTGCTAGCAGCTGCGTGAGAAGCTAAAAGTGTTGCATGTGTAACCCAAGCTTTTTTGTTCTAAAGAATGTAAAAAGATCAGTGATACCAGTGTGCACATCTATTCCTTTGGATGATGTCTCTCCATCCTTAGGAGGGAGCTGGTGTGGTTGCGTCTGGGAGGAGTAAAGGACTGTGAAGGCAGGCAGGCATACCAGGTGTAGCATTTGTACTTTCTCGGTATTGTTTTCTGTCTGGGAATCTTAAAGATGTCCCTCCTGGGACCCTTGTGCTGATTTGTGCAGCTGCTACCACACTGTTCATGACAGTAGCCATGGGAACACAAGTAGGATGATACAAGTTTAAAACTCTAACTTGTTGCTAGGCAGACCCAGCTCAATGTGTGGATTAAGTAGTCTTAACAACAACAAAAAAACCCACTCCAGATATTCTGCCGCTTCTGTGGGGGAAGGCAACTGCGCTCACCCCTAACTCTGGGTCTTTCTTTAGGCTGGCAGAATGAAACCAGCCCCAGAAGAGTCCCCTGACACCAGCCAACCTTGGGGGAAACCCCTCTTGTACATCTGAATCATGAGTAGGTGGTGGCTGGGGGGCGGCAGTTTCAGCAGGTAGGTTTTGACACGACCTTTTTTAAAAAACCAAGTGCTGTGAAGTAAAGCCATGTGCCTCCCAATGCAAAACCGTTGTGCCACTCAGTCTAAAAGTTTTAGCCTGCATTAAAATAGGTACTGCTACAAGTGACATACACTCTAAACAAAGGTCATGGGCTTAAAATATCGCAAGATCACTTCTAAACTCTTGCTGTAAAAACTTAGAATTAAGACTAAGGCAAGGTAAACACCTTCAAAAATTGCACTACTTTTGCACAGCGTTAGCCTAGGTGCTCTATGTGCTGCATCAACTGGTGTAGACGTTTTAACTTGTCGATAAGTTGTTTTGTCCCAAGCTTGTGTTTTGGCATTTTATGTTCAAGAAACAAGGGCAGCCTGTTCCCTCATGTTATTTTCATTATTGACATGTGACAAAGGATGTATGGCACATTGTGGGGGCCCAAAGGGAGCTGGAGACCCAAACTTTAAGGGAGCGATGGCCCCTGTATGCTACTTGAGGGCTGAGCTCCAGCATGTCTTTGTCCCTGCAGCTGTTGGCTTCCTGTATCACAGCAGTAATTAGTTATGCTCTGGCCACTGGTTTAAACGGATCTTTTTTATTTTATAAACATTTGCTCTGCAGTAACTGTCATTCCTGTTGGAATAAGGCCATTTATAGAGATGCTCCCAATTACCACCTGCTCTTTTTCTTTCTTAGCAAAATACACTCTTACCTAATTTAACCTCCCACAGCAATTGCTTTGAAGTTGTTTTCTCTTTGCATCTTGGCTCACTGCTATACCTTCTCCCTCTGACCACCCTAACAAACTGCAGTTGTCCTTATTTGTCCTTCCAAAAATTACCTGCTTCTGGGGAGAAAGCCTACTTGCTTGGTTTGCCCCAAACATTTTTGTAGTCAACTCTTACAAGAAAAGATTTATTTCCTTTGGTATGTCTCAGTCCTTTTTTTCGTTTCCTAAGTGCTATTTGTGGTCTTTCAACTTTCATTAGAGTTTTAATACAGTTTGTAGGTTCTGTCCACTCTCTTACTAACCTAGCCCTGCTTGGATTTCTGTGCTCTTCTCTGTGCTCCTGAGTCCTCTTTCTTGGTACTTTGTTAATCCAGGAGAGACACTCAGGTCTGAGCTTCATTGTATTTGTGTTGTTCCAAGTATCCTCTCAGGCTGGAAGAAAGTGGTCATGATTTTTACTTTGTTATAATTTTGCTCTGTAAGAGGGGAAAATATATCAGAACTCTGTTTCTTAACCTCTTTTACAACTTGCATGCCTCTCTGGACGTGGTATCTGCCTGCTTTTCAAGCATTTGTGTAGCAGTGACGTTTTTGCCTTTTCAGGCTCCTTAAGGCTTTTGTTTCATCACTGAAGAATTTCTGCCTCAGCTTGTCCTGTGCAAGCCACTTGTTCTTGTAGGAGCAAATGCTTCCCCCCACTTTAGCTGGTGGAGCATCTGTCTCTAGCCAGTCGTGTCACTCTTCTGAACTGTTGCTGCTGTGAGCAAACAGATGTGTGAGAAAGGTGAGGGAGTTGATCTTTCCTTCAGCCGGGACTGCCCTGGGAACTGGCTGAGTGCTTGTCTGGAACCTTTAGCTGGCCCCTGTGTGCTAGGCACTGAGGCTGAATTGCTGAGAGTAGCTCTGAAGCCTGTCCTATGAATTTGGAGAGAGAGGGGAGGTCTTGCCTGTTTTGTGAATAAAGCAAACCTTGAGGTTGCTGGCTGACTCAAATCTGCAAACATTGAGGACATGCAAGAGCTTTTCTCTTTGCCGTAGTCTCAGCCTCAGGCTCATAGTTGTGTGTGCTAAGGGGAGGCTCGGGGGGTACAGCTGGATCTCATCTGAAGTTCTCATCACCTCTCTTCTCCTGTTAAGCTTTATTCAAGTATAGAATAACTTGGGAGAGAGGCTTGCTGGTGGGAACTTGGTGGTGGAGGGATGGTTTTTCAGAGCTGTCCTCTGGATTTCAGCCCAAGAGCTGCGTTGCTTGGCAGGTCGTTTCTTCCTGTGTGTACTGGCTCTGAGAAGTGGGTCTGCTCTCTGGGAAACTGCTGCATTGTGCTCTAGCTCTTTCTATATTTTGGGTGGGTTTTTAGTCCTCTTGGTTTGATTTTTAAGATGATTCTCCCCCAAGATTTGCGTGGGATTGTGAGTGCATGGGATCAGTTTGTTTCCTTGGGCGATTTCAGGTGAAACAGCAAGCTGTCCTCCACACACAAGTCAGGTGCAGTCCTTGTGCGAACAGGGCAGGCACAAATCCAGCCATTCTGCCAGCAGGCTGAAAATTGGCAAGGTTTTAGGACTGTATTTGTAGATTTGGGTGAAAAATTACTTTTTCTACTGGAGCAGATGCAAAGATGATTGGAATTGGGAGGTCTTGCAGTTTTGGAGGTCTGGTGCAGTTAGTGACTGGGGAACATCCATGTGCTGGTGCAGAGTGGAGATGGCAATCTAAGACTGACCACTACTTGTTTGAAAGGATGGATGTAGATTGAGAAGACATTTATGAATGCTAAAGCTATTTAAAGTGTGTGTGCGAGTAGTTATGTTAGGCAGATTCATGTTGTTTATTGTACTCGTCTTGCTGAAGTTATTTTGAAGGATGGAGGAGAAATAAAGACAGAACTTCTTGAACCCCTAGTAATATTTTTAGAGATCATAAAAGCAAATAAATGAGCTGTTGGAGAGTTAGACTTGGAAGCAGTCCTTGTTGCTCAGGTGCTTGCTGGGAAGGGGACTGTTTGATGCCCTCTTACCTGAGCCCTTGTGAGAGAGGCTCTGGGAGCAGTCAGCGGGCTCCTCTTGGAACCAGCCATCTCCAGCCCAGTTCCGTGGAATGCTGTCCTGTCTGGTTATCGCTCCCTCCGCTGTGGCCGCTGTGTTGCCCACAGCAATACCTCCATAGCAGCAGCCACATCCTTTTGTTTCAGCTGGAGAGAAGGAAACCACTGGGTGCAGTAGCATTGCTTGCGAAATGATTTCAGTGTCTGCTGGGCGAGGGAGTAGGAAGAAATGTGATGGGGTCTCTGAGAGAGATGGATAGGAGAAATCATTTATATATTAATACAGGCAGTGGATTTAATTCACGCTGCCAGGGCTGGGACAAAGCTTGGAGCAGGTGCATACCCAGAGCTTGCTTAAGTTGGATAGATGCCTGCTGAAATGTTTATCGTACATGAGAATAAAAGGAAAAAGGTTGTATTTAACCTTTTTTTGATGATGCATTTTAAAAATAGCTTATGTTTCTAAAGTCAGCAGCAGTTACAACCAGGGTTTGAAAAATGGACTTGGCACTTGCAAGCCACAGTGGGAAACACCTGTGCTGCAATACGCCCTGCAGCAGGAAGGGCTACCAGGGTCGGGTGCTGCTCGCTTACCCTGGTGCTTGTTGGCTCTTGCAGCAGGGTTCTCCTTGTGTGCTACGGTTGCCTTTGCACTCTTACTGCTGCTCTGTTCTTACTCGTTCATCAGTAGACATAATTTGGCTTGATACCTGTATTTCACTGCTGTACAAGTGATTCCTGACCTCTGGAGTAGAAAAGAATGAATCTAGTTACTCTTAGCTCAGTTTTATCCCTGAAAAACTATGGCATGCAGTTGGGGCACTGAAGCTGCATCCAAACTAAGAAAGACACTACTGCACTAATGTGCTAATTTTATACTCTTACTTGGCAGGTTGCCTTTGTAATCAAAGGGCTGGAAATTTTTCTGTTTGAACAAAATGTTCTAAGTAGCTGTGCTCTAGGTGGAAACAGATTTGATATGGGATACTGCCTTCAAAAGAAATCCATCTTTCCATATCTTTCTGGGCATAATAATTTTAACTAAAATTCACTTTCGTGACTAAGTGAAGCTGTAGCCAAGATCTGAGTAAGGCTTACCTGTGGAGTTTTCTTTGCAGAGGTGTATTTCATCAATCTCTGCATCTCATGGGAGTGGAGGGAAGGGGATGTTTTCAGGAAGTACCTGGAAGCTTTGGGAATGACATTTGTAATGAATTTCAGCAGAACTATTCCATTGCATGTCATTTTCTCCCTGTTTGATTAATAACTTTTGTATGGGCTTGGTGGATATTACTTGGTCAAAATACAAAAGCATTTTTAATTAAGTTTGAAAGAGAACGTCCTGGCGAGTTGTACAGTACCTGACACATGGAGATTATGCAGTAGGGAGTAAATACCTGATTCTCATCAATAGTGTAAAAGTAATTAAAAGCATCTTTTGATGCCCTTGGGTTTTTTGCCCTTTGTTTCAGGGAATCAGTGACCACTGACTAGAGAACATATGTATCCACATTTACTTTTTCCAACAAAAATGTCCACAGGAACAGAACAATCACAGAGCAGTCATATATTTCTAAAGTGGTCTGAAATGAAATGCTAACTCAAAGGCCATGTTTATGTTACTGGAAAGCTTAAAACAAATGGCAGGTTTGCTTTCAGGCTGTATGAAATGTGTCTTTAGGTTGCCTTTGATTTTATTTCTTTTTAAAGTAACTTCCTGTGTTCATGAATCTAATACAGAAATTTCAATACACTATTTTCTAATAAGCCTAAAATTTCTCCCCCTGCAATACTGTAATGAGAGCTGACTGCTAAACTTCATTGCTTTGAGTTTGAGATGAAACAAAACTCTGTGTGCCATATGTTAAAAGGGCAAGCTGACTTGACAACAACGATGTGTTTTATCTTCTGCATTTTGGCAAGATTTTGTAGTCGTGGAGGGCAACTGTAGGGAGAGAGAAATCGGTGAAGATTCAAGAATGATGTGGGAAGGACTTGTGAGGTCAGCAAAGCTGGTAGCTTAAGTATCTAAGATGGGAGGTGGGTAATAGGAGGAGAACCAAGATCAGCTGGGAAGTGGCAGTGGGCAAAATATTAATTAAAAAAAACCTCATGTTTTTAGTATCCTCTTCTGAAGATACTTGGCTATTCTTTCTGTTGTTTTGTGATTTGATAGATTAAATATGCACTTTTCAGTTCAGGTGAGTGCAAATCTACTCTTTTTAAACTTTGGAGAATATGATCTTGAATTGAATTCCTGATTTTGGAAGACAGCCAGGCTGGTAGGGTGGTGCTAGAAGGGAAGCTGCATTCGTGACAGTATTGAACTAGCCAAAGGCTGCTGTGTCTGATGGCCTGACACCTCCACATTGAGCTGAACTGCTGCTTCTGCCTGCCCAAGCTCTTCTTATCTGTGTTAGGGGCTTACGTATGTGGCTGGGTACTGCTCTGGCATCCTGGGCAAATGAGCAGCTTGCCTGGGGATGGGAGAGCCAGAGCAGGCCTGTCTTTGCTTTCCCTCCTCCCAGGCAAGGAGACCTGGGGCTTTCTCTGCTCGCATGCCCTCTGCCAGACCTGCAGCTGCTCAGGCTATTCAGCTGGAGGTCTTCTTTGCTATGACTTCTGTTTTACTCCTTCCAGAAGCAGTGTGCTTAGAAGTTGAGGACTTATATAGTGGGGTACATGTTATGTTTGGCACCTGCTGTTGTTGCTGTCACTTGTGATTTCCTGTGACCATCAGCAAAGTATGATGTCCTCCACAGCACTGTTTACGTGGCCCTGCTGTGCTGGGCTTGGTCACCATGGAGCTCATGACTTGCTTGCCATAACCTGTGATAAAGGTGTGTGGGGGATTGCAAGTGTGTGTTTCTGCTGTCTTGCCAGTATATTTTGCTCTCCAGTTGGTTGTCCTGCCTGTCCTTTGAAGCCAGGCAGCATCCCTTTGTACTGCTGTCAGGGCATGGGGACCTCGTGTATGATTACCTGGATTGTGGCAGGCTGCTGGAAGTGTGAGCGAGCCAAATGAACTGCTGGCTCTGGGGAGTGTGCCCGAGCCAGATGAGGAGGAGCCAAACACTGTAAGTCACCATGCAGGCCAGCTCTTGGCACGACGTTCAGCTGAGTAAAGTTGCAGGACATTTGCTTTGCAGGGTCTAGAGTCTGGATTCAGCTCTGACTGAATCTTCTCAAGACTTGTTACTTCTGTTCAGGCTTGAGTTTTACAGCAGAGGTCCTGTTCCTCCACCTCTGTGTTTTACTCCGTATAAGTTCTTGGCTAAATACTTGTTTGGGTTAAGGAGCCCTTACAGCTTTCTCTCCTTCCACCTCTAACCTCCCTTCTTTACAGACACCTTGCTTCATCCCTGAGCAGCACAAAGCACCGCATCTTTTTCAGAGGTGGAAATATTGTTATCCGCATTTCTGGACCTCTAAGAGGCTGGGACAGGACTTGTCTAACTCAGATCTTGTGAGTCATGTCAGCTCCTGTTCCTTGTGCTGTTTGACAGACCTTCCCCTTCTGGAAAACAAGCAGTCACTCACTCGTGCACTGTTCCCATGGCATGTGTTCAGAGCAGGACCCTCCTTTGCTGTTGGGGTGTCCTTGATGCAGCAGGTGGTTACTCTGGTGCTGAATTCCATCAGGTGTGCCCAGAGCCCTGTTCAGTAAGAACAGGCACTTTGTGCTGATGCTTTATTATACAGGCATGAGATCCCTGTTGTACTTGGATCACAGTACAGTTACACCCTATTTTTTCACAGATGTGTCTGTGTCACACAGCTGTAAGATGACAAAGCTTTTCTTGTCGAAACATGTTTAAGTGGCTATTTAACTTGCACTGTAGTGAGCTACCTCCATGCAACTACAACTGAGTGGAGCAGGAGTATGGGCTAGCCCTGAGGGAAGTGGTGGGAATAACTGCCTCCAAATGGCCATAAATAAATAGTCTTTGGTTGTGGCCAAGCACAGCTAGAGTGTTAGTGAAGCGAGCGAGGAAATGAAGTAATGATCATGGACAGACCCTGGAATGAACTGGACAGGGGAAGCTGTCAGTGCACCAAAAATGGCCCTTCTGTGTAGATGTCTGACTAATTGGCAGTGGTGGGGAAAGCGCACGTAGGATGCTGGGATTTGACACAAGCCTCTGAAGGGCTCTCGGGCATATCTGACCACTGCCAGTGGCTTGACTGATAAGCTGACTGATAGGTTCCTTCCAGGGTTTAGATGTGTAGGAACAAGAGGTGGGCAGTGGCAAGGGAAGAAAAAGAACCTGTTCCCCTCTTTCAGTCATTTGGATTGTCAGAGTATGGACTTGTGCTGGGATTGGGGAAAATGAATGCTCTTGCCTGCAGTGTTTATGGCTCTTGGGACTTACTTCAGTCCACACAGAGGAGCTTGGGACATTTGTGTGCCACAGGAAAAGTAGAAACCATTCCTGTTCAGGACAGAACTTTCAGAGTACAGTTAATCCAGGTAGTAAGATGAGTAATTAGCACCTCTACTCTGCATGTGTGTTCTCCACAGCTAAGCATTCATCGAGTTCTGAAGTTTTGTATTCTCTTAGCCCCCAGCTGGGTCACCTCTCTGTACAATGGGGGCTGCACTTGAATGAATGAGAAATCAGCTGGGAGGTGAGCCAGTGTGGTATAAAGATAATGTGGTGATGTTTCTTCATCTTTCTCCTCCTTTTGGCTCAGTGGCTTCAAACCTTGCTCTGAAAAAATATCCTCCAGTTGATTTTTCAAATGGGGCAACAGACAAGTCTTCCCTTAATAAGAGAAGGTAAACTTTGTTTAGAGTACTCTGCCCTGCAGCAAAGAACACTGACATCTGAAGGTAAGAGGTGGTGGCAGGGAGAACACTCCAAAAAGAGCTTGGTTGCATTAAGCAAAGTCACCTAAAATCCTGACATGTGAGAATCATTGCCACTTGGTGGAAATGATGACAGGTGTTTCACCATGGGAAACTCATTGCTTGACTTCCAGTGTGACCTTGGGTAGAAAGCTGAACCTTTTAGCTTTCTCCATTTTATGTTAAAGCAACCTGTGTTGTTCAGTATGGGGATGAGAATGGAGTGGACAAATGTGTGCGAATGTAGAAACATCAGA
Organism: Melanocharis versteri; assembly: GCA_013397845.1. Classification (NCBI taxonomy): domain Eukaryota; kingdom Metazoa; phylum Chordata; class Aves; order Passeriformes; family Melanocharitidae; genus Melanocharis; species Melanocharis versteri. Next base: position 556,932 of record VZTG01010081.1, on the reverse strand, counting down.
GAATAAAACAGGAGCCTGGGAAGAGTTTGTGCTTTATGAGGTGGGGCTGGAATTCCCCCTGTCTGATTTGGTGACAAGTAAGATGGGGAGAGGAGATGTCAGTGTTTGTGGTCTGTCGTATGAACAGAACTGATGCATCTGAAGTCTGGTCTGACCACAACAGACTAATTCACGTTCTGGAGGTAGAACAGGAAGAAATGTTCCATTGTAATCTGTCTTCCAAAAGTCAGAAGTGTTTCTGGCTGCAGGCTAACTAAGGTGCATTAACTATTCCACTGTGAATTCCTTGTGGAGACAGTGTGCTTCGTCTGGCTTTATTGCAAAGTAAAGCAGGTGCAGCCAGTGCTTGGCTTGCCTGGCTACCTCGGGGAGGAGCCTGTGTTTGTGCACTGGGCGAGAGGGAGAGATGTCTCTAACAGGGAATGCAGAGGCTAAATTTGCACATTTTCCCTTCAAGCTGCTGGGAAGGAAGAGAAATACATAAGAAGTATATGTGTGTTGGGGTTAGACTCGGTCGTGCCAGACCTGTTCTGTGCCTTACGGGCAGCCTTGACGTATCTCAAAGTTTAACTCCTTCCCTCTGCCTGTATGGAGTGATGAGGGACCAGATTTCTTAGATTGTCCAGTGCTGCTCATGTATGGGCACATTTCTCTGGGTTACCTTAACTTGTAGCTCATGGTGCTGCCTCTCTTGCTTGCTCAGGAAAGAAAAACTGCTCCCAGGGACCACTGAAGTTGGGGGAGTTCTCTGGTCTGACTGCTTTGGTGTTGTCCCTTTTTCTGAATGTCACTTCTGTGGGTGAAGCCTGGCATTGTAGAGCAGCTACAGCCCTGGAGCCAAGGGGTGTCACTGATTCAGGAGAAACCCTCTTACCCCTTACACAAAGGAGGGTGTTTCTTGACAATTTGTGTTCCATGCTTTTTGTCTGTGAAATAGTCACAGAAAAGGGTTTCTGAAAATCTGGAGACCTGTGCCCTGAAAATCTGTGAGGGGAATACAAGGTAGAAGAGAAGGCAGGGATTCTCTTCAGGCAAGTGTTGTGGCAGGCTGGATTCAAGCAAGTGTCTGAAGCCCAGAATTTCCAGCACTCAAAAGGCCTCATCTACTGCAAAAGCTGGAGAAGGGAATATCAAGTGATGCTAATAGAAGCATGTTCAGTTCTTCCAGATTTCTCTCTAGCTGCTTGCCTAAATAAACACCGTCTGCATCAGTCACACCATTCATCGTCTTATGCCTCTGAGCTGTGCTGATTTTCCCCACAATGGTGTAAAACAGGAAATTAATTCAGAATCTTTTTTGAATGACAACTACAGAACTATCCCCTGTGAAGTGATGAGAGGACAGCTGGCCTACAGAGACACCACAGCATTTGTTACTCGGCCATGTGCAAGGTAGCCAGAGGGTGCCGAGTGCCTGCCACGTTCATCAAAAGTCCTTGGTAGTGGAGCTCAAGTTTGTTCCAGCCCACTCTGTGCAAGGGGTGTCTGTACAACATGCCTGTTATTTGGAGACTTTAACAGAACTCGTGTTCAGTTGGCTCTTGGAAGGGAGAGATTAAAAGCAGGTCCTAAATGTGTCTGCTGTGGTCTGTGAAAACCGCGGTCTATTGGATAGTGAAATTATCTTCCTGGGTTCAGTTATAATGGAGCCTTAGGGCATCCTGAGGGGAATAAGCTCTTGTTACTCTGATGCAGAAGCATAATTTAAGGAGGCCCCTCTTAGGGTTCAAGGCCTCCTGGTGACCTACTTTACCATGAAGAGATGTCATGACATGGACAAGCAGGAGCTGCTCCAAGGCTATGACCAATTACACCAGGCTGTAGTTTGACGTGTGTTCTGACAGATGGGCACGCAGGTGAGCCAAGAAGAGGGCAAGAGGTCAGAGTAGCTAGAATAGCTTCCCCTAGATCTTGCAGCCTAACAGACGTTGTCCCAGTCAGTACCTCGTGGGAATGGCTTGCAGAGAGAAGAATGAAACAAACACTGGCTCATCAACCTGCTTGCTAGTATGCACCCAAGGGTTCTGGCAAATGTATTTCTGTGAGGTGTAATACCAGCTATGGAGGGCATTTTGTGTATCAGACAAATTGGTCTGTAGCTGTTCCTTGGTTATCATAAGACTTTTTGCAGGGTGTGTTTGTCACGCTAACAAAAGTCGTCCATCCATCTAGTGACAAAAATCCCCGCTACTTATTCCTGGAAACTTGCTTTCGAATTGTCAGGGTGTGAACACTGGTGGGCTAAGCAGCAAGTCTGAAGTGCGTTGTGCTGGCTTGGTCCCTGCTTGGCACAGTATGTGTAAAGGATCCCGGATGGAGCCTCCGGGTGCAGGAGCAGTTGCTGGAAGTCTGGCTGCCTGCTGCTTGTGTCTTCTCAGCTCTGTGAAATTTTATGCTTTTAAGTGAATGATCTTTCTCAGTAATTGGTCCAGGGCCTTGGTAGAGAAGCTAAGAGAGGTGTGCAGCACCATGTTCTGCTGTAGAGATGCTTGCAGGGGAGCAGAGAGCAATGTTGCTGGTATTTTGAGAGCAGTCCTTGAGGCACATCGTTCTTAAGTACGCTGTGACTGATTCTGTCACCATGCAGAGGTCTTTCCTCATGGCTTTATCAATACAGCTTTAAAAATTTTTGGAGTTACTGGCTGTGAGCAGGCTTGTGATGGTGGGATACACTGTTAGTTTATCTTTGAGACAGAGGTGTGGGTCATCTGCTGGGAAGCAGAAATCCCCCATGTAGGTGCTGTGTGACCAGCAAACCACACCCTTCTACAGCAGAGCTTGCTGGGAGGTGATTCAGTGTAACTGTACAAAGCACTGCTCTGCCAATACAGCAGGGTACATACTGAGAACGCCACAGGGATGCTTTTGTACTTAACTGCTATGGGGTGAATCCATGAACTTCAGAGTGTAAATGCCATGACCCAGAGCCCAGCTAGGTCAGTGGAGCAAGTCACCATGGTTTGGAGGACTTTAGGCTGGGCCTTGTATTGCCATTTATCATCTTTTCCAATTTACGATGTGAAAGAATTGTGGGTATTTTTCCCATCCTATCACTTCTATTTTTATGTAGCTAGTTTTAATCCACAGTATTGTCTTACCCTATCACCTGTGATTCTCCACAATTTTAAGTTGGCAAGAGACTTGATTAAAGCTTAGCAATATGTTAAAATGTTTTTTAGTAGTCTAGGAACTTCTATGATACGAACCAGAAGATTCCTAGAATCTACACGTCATGTCTTCATTTGTTTAGTTTTTTGCTTCAATAGCTGTCTCCAGTGATCTTTTTCAGGCAGTTCACCTGGTGTGGAGGTAAGACTGTTCTGAACTTTCCAGAATCACTTCTGCCCACCTGCCTCCCAAAGGTGTTCTGCACTTGGAACCGCAGAGTAGCAGTGCCTGGTTGGAATAAACTGATGTGGTGCATACGGAAGGATGGACTGGGGAAGCAGGGGAGGAGAATTGTATCTGAAACTCCAAAGGCAGAGACAGTCTCCTTTGTTATGACTGGTACCTTGGTCTTCTTTCTTGTTCATTACTTTATTACTTCTTTTGCCTGTGCATTAGTTTTTGAAATAGTGCTAGAAAAGGAGAGGCATAGATGCAGTTTCCTCTGTTCTGAAGTCTTAACAGAGATAGATCATTAGCTTCTCTGTAACTAACTTATCATCCTTAACTACTGCTCTTTGTTCCTGGGTTTTCCAGAAGATCTTGCTGACTTGCATCAAAACAGGAAGTCTGCAATGCTGTAAATAACTGGGTGGTTCAGTCTGATTTTTTTCCATCCAACATTTTACCAGACAGAGTTAAAATTCCTTTTTATTGGCATCAGTCATCCTGCGCTAGGGCTAGACTTTCTCTTGGCATGTAATAATCTATCAAGTTTCATTATGGATAAATACGGGATTTGAGAGAGAGTGGGATTGGTCCTGCCTTGTCCTTCTGTTGTATTTTGGCAATATTCCCTCCAAAGATACCATACGTAAAGACATTGCAGAATGTCAGAGCATCCTTGGACTCAGCCTGAAGGTTGCAGTCTGTCTTAACCTGACTGTTGGAAAGGAAGGTTTAGTTCTGCTGCCTCTGATGAGTGCACCAGATGGACACAGAAGATTTTGGTTTCCTGGTGAAGTTCTGCTGCTGAATTGATACAATCATACCAGTATAACCATGGAGCAACCTCCCAGCAGTGCAAGAGTGGGCATAATGTGATGTGACTCCTTTTCCACCAGTAACTGCTCAGTTTAACTTGCTCTCATCTCCTGTATCTGTACAGAGATTTGAGTTATGTCATAACTGTCCTTGCTTGGCTTAGCAGCTACAGGTAAGTTAACTGTACTCTGCAGTAAGATTCCTGGGTGTAAGAAAGAACTTCATGAACTCCTGTTGGTTACTCAGGTATATGGGTATCATTGTCCTGCTATATTCTTTTAGTAGTTTAAGTAAAGCTTAAGCTGTGTAGCACATCTCTGGCTACAGATCTGCACATGGTTCTGCCTAACTCTTTGTCTATACTAGAAAGCTTTTCCTGTGTGAGCTGAAACTAGGCTGCGAATTTAAGCTGCTGTAGTTAAGGCTTTATAACCCTTCCAGAGGAAGTCCAGTCACTTTAGAATAGCTTGCTTTCGCCTTCCTTCCTTTTCGTTTCCTATGGGGTCTCCTATTTAGAAGGGAGTTTTGTGAAACCTTAAATAATATTTGAGAATCTGCAGACTTTCCTAGGTAGTCAAGGCTTCTCATTTCCTACTAGAGTCCATTCTGAGGCTGTGAGCCCAAGGACACCTTTCTTTTGTCCAGCTGGAGTGAATGGTTTCTGTTTTTGCTTTGCCTCCTCTGGCCAGGAGCCATCTTATGATATCTGGGTCCCTGGAAAGGCCTTTGAAGCAAAAGGGGCAAAGCTACCAAGAGACTTGCCCAGTTAACTGGCTTGATGCTGGTGTCTGCTCTCATTAGCACTGGAACCAGATATGCAGCTGCTGGTGGTGTCTGTACTGGAAAAGTTAAACATAATTGGGGCTGTGACCGCAAAGCGTGGTAGCTCTCCTGCAGGACTCCACTTGTTTGTTTGTTTGTTTGTTTGTTGTTTCCTTTCGCCTCAGAAAAGACATTTTTGTAGTTCAGTCTACTGTGGAAGTTGCTCTTCAGCCGGCACAGTGATCTGCCTGTGTTGGTAAGCTCTTAACAGTGAGTGATTCATTCTTTGGGTGTGATGGATGCTATGGCCACCAGGAGGTAACTTGAATTGACTTCCTGTGGTCTTCTCACTTTAAACTGCATTGTGAGAAATTCCCCCAAGATCAGTCCTTGCCTGGCTTGTGGAAGTGCAGCAATTATTTTTGCCCTGGGGTGTGGAACGCTGTCCTGATCACGGCCCTTAGACCTTCTAGCCCTCTGCATGTACATCTGCAAAGTGCTGAGTATCACCCATGTTGAATGCAGCAGCAAAATGAGGCACTGAGGTAAAATTACTTACTTCTGCTCCAGGGAACAAAACATGGTTTTCCAATAGCATGCTTGTTCTATGCTCAGTCACTTTTTATGGTAGTCAGAAATAAATCCATTTTTATACAGCTTTTTCTTCAGAACTGCACTGCATAAGCGTTCTAGCAGGCGATCTAAGCTTTTGTTGTAGTGCTGCTTGAGAGGAGAAAACATGGGGCTTCTGGCTGCAAAGCAACTTAGCAGGGTAAGGTCTTCATGAATCAGTAATGAAATGCAGGGAGTCCCATTCCAAGGATCAGATCTTTTAGGTCTGTGAGAAGAAGATAATACCCTCGGGTTCATTGTTTGTTTTAATAAATGAATAAAATTATTTTATGGGTGTCTTGTGAACTCTGGGCTCAAAGTCAGAAGGTCAGACTAACACATATGCTCATAACTGGAAGTAAATGACACCTAGGACTGATTCATGGATGATAGCATTGTGTTTCATGAAGGCTGGATAGTTCTCTATGCAAGATTCAGTACATGAAACAACTCTTAATCTCTATGGAAAAGTCATGGATATGATGTACTTGATGTGAGGACTTGACAGGGAAAAAGTAATTTATGAGCTCTCAGAGTCCACTTTCCTCTCACCATGTCCACTGCAGAAAAATCAGAAGAGATACTGCTGAGATATATTTAGGATTAAAAGTGAAAAGCTTTAAATGGAAATGACTGCTGCAATTAAGTTATTCAGAATGTTTTCTGTCACTAATGAATTTGAATGTATGTTTCATTTAAAAAAAGAAAATCGGTACATACGAATTTAATTAGTGGTAACATGGGATCAGATTTACTTTTTGTCCTTGATGTTTTCGTGTCACAAGGAAGGACGCTTCCGTGCAGACTGGGATGTTGTACTTGTTTCTTTATGTTTGCATTATGACACTAGGTCTTTATTTATGTACCATTTCAGAGCCCCTAGGATATTTAACCTTCTGTTTGAGTTAACAGTATTGATACTTCCTATTTCTGACACTCTTCGTCCCTCCTTTGTCTCATTTTAGAGATTCACCAACTGGCAACAAATACATTTATTACTGCAGTGTGCTGTGATGTTCTAGTCTCACCTTTGAACAGTGACAAATGTACCTTATATTAAAGAGCTTTATTTGAAAGCATACCTGGTGGAAATTTATGAGCTAACTCAAATAAGCATGACATGTGTGCTGGTTTCTCATTCCTAAATGAGGAAATGAAGTTCCAAGTTCCTACAGCTGACTTCTTTGGAAACTTCTGGGAAAGGTGGAAAGAAAAAAGTAGTTTTCACTCCCCATGTTTCCAAACTTCCAGAAACATTACACCTCTGGATGATGCATGAGGGGAACAAGACAGATCGTCTTTACATTATGATGTAGGGAGACAGCACATGTACACACAGGATGTATGCACATGTAGCACATTCCTTCTATCTTCTACATGTGTGTACCATTCTACCAGAATTTAGGGGGCTAGGGAAGTTCCCCTTCCAGTTCACAAGTGTTACTTTTAGTGGCAGTGCTGAGAATGATACTGAAATCACCCAAACAAAAGAAATGGGAGGAACAAGGGAATCTCACAATGTTTTTTAACAACGGCAGAAGTGGTAGGAATGTGTGATAGTTCCAAGAGTTTTACACAGGAGAGCCAAGAAGCCTGGAAAGAGATTGTTAGGATAGCTAAATGGCAAAACCAGGGATGATAATTGCTGCTTCTATTTTTAAAAAATAAAGGTCTTTCTTCCCCTTGTGGCAAGGTTTTTAGTGGCCAAAATTGATGGTTCTGTAGGAACAGCAGAGGAATTGCTTCTGAAAGCTCAAAAATCTGCTTTCCTAGTGGTATTGGTAGCATGTCCTTGGCTGATACAATTGAACTGAGTCCTCTATTCAGGAAGATGCCAGCATCACAGGGCAAACTTGGACATGACTGATCATAAACTTGACAAGGGAGAAACAACTGACCACCCAACACGTGTGCACACAGCTTGTGGAGGCATCTACTCAGCAGTATTCTGTTGGGAGATGGCTGTAAGAGACAAATGCTTACATTTTGTTTCTACATACCATGCCTGGTGTGTTTCCTGTCCCTTTTGTCTCTCCCCTGCTCCTACAGGGGAAATGTTTCCTTGCAGCGGAGGTGAGCAGCAGAGCAAAGGCGTGGTGCCCTTGCCTTACCCAGAGTGTGAGCTGCAGGGCACTCGCTGAGCCTGCTGCCGTGTGACATTCAGTTTTAGGGACTGGGAAGCAAGGTAAAAGCTTGTTGTGAAAGCTTTAACTTTTCAGTAGCATCAACCCAGCAAAGTGGGGCTTGGTGAAAAAATGTGTAGTTCCTCTGTTCCTGTAGACATTGGAAATTCAGCAGCGTTCTGCTCTTGGTTAGGCTGCAAGGGAGGGGAGGCTGCGTCACGAGTCAGTGTCAGACGGAAACAAGTTTTCAGCCTTACCGACTCTGCACAAAAAGAACTGTCCAAGGGCAGTAAGCCAGGGATGTGGAAACTGGTGCTCTGGTGTCATCTTTCCTAGAAATTGCTGCAGAGTTCTCTAGTGGAGATAGCACTGATATTTAAACAAACTATGTAAAAGAGAGTGTAGTTTTCTTGGTGTACTGCTATAGTCAAGGGAGCAACTCTATCTCAAACAGATAGAGTCCAGGAATCTTACTAGACATTGCATAATTGTCACTCCTTTTTCTTGAGCAGGAATAACTTAAAACCTGCTCTCCCAGGATCTGTGCTAGTCTCATGTGACTCTTCTGCATACTGACTGGGCAGTTGCATAAGGAGCTGCTGAGGTTGTCAGGGGACATGCCAGGGTTCTGGGGCTTGTTGAACTGTTCTTGGACTGGTCGTGTCTTTTGATGAACCTGTTCATACATGTAGTTGAGTTGTTGTGTCCGGGGGTGGGGGGGGTGGGGGGGGGAAGAAGGAGGAATAGAGGCTTTTGGAGGGGACTCTGTTTGCAGATTTAGTCCAAACTCAGCAGCAACAGACATCTAAACCCTCCTGCATGTAAGCTGATGCCTCTGGTTCAGGACAGCATCAGATGCAATGGGATTGTCCTGTTGTGCAAGTCTGGAACAGCTGGCAATGGAGCTGGAACACCGCTATGAGAAAGTGGTTTTTTATGGAGTGTTGTAAGCAGCTTTCTTCTGTCTTTCTCTGTGGGGGCAGGGAAACAAGCAAGGCCAAGCTGTCAGCAGCTCAGCAGTCTGAGGTACTGTGCCGGAGGTGGCCACAGGTCTAAGACTGTTGTTGTTGGGGCTCTTTTCTGGAGGCTGTGTGAGTTGATCAAGCATGTGCCTTACCAGCCTGGACACAATGCTGGTACCTGTGATAATGACGACCTGGAGGAAAAGAATATCCTGAGTTTCTTGGGACTTGTCAGGGGTGTTTCTGTCTCCCTGACTTGTGCCAATGATCTTGCAAGCGTTGCTGGTGTTCAGGCCTTGCTGGAGCAGAAATGCTGGTGTTTGACTCTTATGCTGGATATACCAGAAAAAATACCTGGGTGCAAAGATCTAGCATTCAGCTGCTGAGAAAACTTAGACCATATTCCTGCTGAATGAGGGTGAAGATGGTATATGTCTTGGGCTTCAAGGAATTCCATTTCCCTGCTGCTTCTGCGTCTTGCACAGCAGCAGCTGTTATGTCTTCTCCTGCAGGAAGCTCCCACAGCTGTTGCAGGATAGTGGAGAGCTGTCTGTGGAGCTGTGGGAGGGTGAGCATGTCAGTGTTGCAGCTGGATGCCCTCATGCAGGAGTGGAGGTGTAGGAAGTGTTAATAAAAGCGTGTTTGGAGTCTTGCATTTGGGGCCAGTACAGCCAGCCAGTGCCTTCTGCGAGCATCACTCGGGTGGGATCTTAGGAGCAAGTAGAGTAAGATGTTCTTGTTACTCTGCTCAGTAAATGCATGCTGCAGAAATCTGGCATGGGAAAAGAGCTTTAGTTGTTTTGTTTGGTGAAGCTGGTTTACTCTTGAGTATTTTTAAGTGAAGCTTGATATCTTTTAGAGGCTGTGGGCTCTTCCTCCTTTGCTGTTGTATATTCAGGCTAGGTATTAGTAATTATACCAAGAATCACTGCCAGCATCATGAATATCTGACTACAAATAGCTTTGTTGTTAGAAAGTCAGAGCAATCGTAGCATGTCTTGAGGGAGTTGGGGCTCTCAGCAGGGTCCCTGGCCATTCTATCAAGTATTGGTTTAATGTGTGCGAAGCTCTTGCCGAGGGGCTGTTGTGTGTGCAAGGGGGGAGGTGAGACTGAAGGATTTTCTGAGGTAGAAGGAAGAGTAGAAGTATGTGGAACCAATGTACCCTGAATTATTTTGACACTTGTTCTTGCCTTTCAACACAGATATAACTGGACTTGTAGCAATTTGTATTTTAGTGGTGGCACAGACCAGAAAACTGAAGACTTTCAAATGCCCGAGGTTGCAGCAGTATCTACAGCTCCTGGTCACAGATCAGAGCTCAGTTGCACTAAGAATAGAGGTTGCTATACCGTGTTTCATGGTACCTGTCTCGTAGTCTATTTTTTAAAGTATTTTATTGAAATAGCAGCCTGTGAAAATCCAGATGTCAGGGAAAATGGTTGTCTTTCAGTAAAAGCAATAAATAGTGCTGGGAAAGTTACAGAGAAAATGCAGGCCAGGACAGAAGTGAAGAGGACACAGCTTTTCTCCTGAGGAAGATACAAGTGTCTCAAAATGCTTGGCAGAGCCCCTCACTACAGGTAAATGATATGTATTCACTGGCCTGTCTTGTCTTGTAGTTTTGACAGGTTGCTTTCTTCTCTGGTGCCAGTATGTCTCAGCTTTTCTGTGCTCCAGCCTGCATATGCACCTGTGTGGCTGTTGTGTTCTCCAAGATGCTCTGCACAAGACTTTTTTCCCCTCTTTGAAGGCCCAGCAACCTTAGCATGGTTTAGCTTCTCAGTCTCTAGTAACTTTAAATACTGTCCCTCCCCTGAGGCTCTCTGTCCTCTTTATGTCCCTGCGTGTTTTGTTTCCCTTGCTGCCTTGTTCTTGTTGCTGCGCTTTTTTTTTTAACTTCTGCATTCATGTGTACAAGCCCCATTAAGCACTTCTGTACAAGCTGGGGGGAGCTGAGGTTGGGATTTGAAGCGAACTGGTGGCAGAGCAGGGAGCTGCTTTGGGTCACTGTAGCTTAGAATGTGATAATATGGAGACGCTTCCAGAGTGGCCAGGGTGGTAGCACTGGATGTAGGAGGACAGGGACAATTGCTTAATGCCTCTTTAGCTATCTGGAGCTCAATTGGTGCCGTGTGGAGAGTCACTGGTTGCTTTTGTGGAGTTAAACAGTAGTCACTGGGCGAAGCAAATGAACTGGGAAGCCACACTTTGAATTTGTTGAGAGCAGAGTGGGGCAGCATAACTAATGTGCAGGGAGGCACATCTGTATTCCTTTCAAACAGCTGCTAGGGGATGGCCGCTACTTTTTTTTTTTTTTTTTCCATTCTCTAATTTGTGGGAAGGGAAAACAAGACCTCTGGGCTCTTAAAACATGCAGGGACGATCTGGTTGCTTTCATGATGATGATGGTTTTTGGAAGAAAAGGAGTGAGGGGATATTTTGCCCTGAGCATAAATTATGCTTAAAAGATATTTCCCCCGCCTCCCAAATTGGAGAAAACAAGAATTTTCAGCCTCAATAAAGAGACGTTTACGTGCTGAATAGGATCTCACTCCTTGGATTGGAAAGACTAATGGCCCCGAACACAGTGAAATTAAGTTAATTTTGTAGCTGTATGTGTGTGGAGGGCCGTGCGGCAGCATGCGAGGGACGTGCTCTGGCGCAGGTAAGTGCTGTGTAAACCCTTCCTCTGCCTCCTTCCCCTCCCGGGGCAGTGCCAAGCCAGGTTCCTCCCTCAGCTCTCCACCAAACCACGCTCTGCTCCTTCCAGCAGCGCCTTGGCTCCTCCGTTTATCTGCACTGCCAGCCTGGCATTCGGCTGGCTTCTCCTTATCTGCTTAGCCTCACTGTCCCCTTTGTGCTTGCTTCCTCCTGGCGATGGCTGGGGAACAAGGCTGGCTCTCCCCTTCCCCCGTCTCCCGGCTGCCGAGGCTTTCCCAGCCCTCTCCCCTGTCTCCTGCTGCTTCTCGGCTCTTTGTGTGAGCTCTGCTCCTGATGCTCACCACGTGGTGGTTGCGTTTGAGAGCCTGTAGGGCCCTGCGCCTGCAAACTTCTGTCCTCTTTGTTAGAGAAGGTGGGGAAGGGGATCGTGCCGGTTTGCTTCTCCCTGAAGCGTCTGAGCAGAAAGCCACGAGCTTTTCTGCAGGCTGCCCCGAGTGCTATGGGCCTCTTCTCCATGTTCACCTCCGGGCTTGTGTCCCGATTGATTTCTTTGTAAATATGCTGTGGTATGCAAATGCTGGCACTGCAGAAGGAGTGTTTGTAATCCTAAAGCAGAGGCAGCTCAGGAAAATCCAACGTCTTTGCAGAGCTCTGCCCCTGTTTTGTTCCGCTGGGCTGCAAGTGTACTTGCTGCTACTTATTGCCAAGAGCCTGTGTCTCCAGGGCTTGGGTCGCTGTTATTTGGCACCTTTTAGGATCAGTTATGTTCTGCGTGAAGTGGGAATCTGCAGAACGAGTGCAAGGCAGTGCTTGGTGTGCAGCAGTGATGAATTGCTTAGCCTCTCCTGTTATCATACTGCGTTCTTGCTCTGATTATTAATGTAGATGCAGGACAAACTAGTTTTGAGATTCTTTGAAGGCAGGAGAAGGAGAGAAACCAGATAAGTTGTTTTGGATAGTCTTTTAGTGAAAGTTGAATGTTAAAACCAGAATGTTAAGATTTGCCATGATTGTTAGCTACATTTTAAATATAGTCCTTACTTTGCCTCTGAGTTTGGCAGAAATGGGGAAAAAACAAACTAACTTGTGAAATCTGTTGGAAAATTGTGATCCAGGAGCCGCCTGCATTTCAAGGGCATGTTAAATCTGACTTTGTGTTTTTGGGTATGAATATTATCCTTACAGCACCCTGTGGAGCTGGCCCCCATGCAGACAGAAGGAGAGGGACTGTCTGTACCTTGGGGAGCTTGTGGGCTAATGAATGCGCCAGTCATCGCCAAGGAGGGCTGGAAGCAGACTGAGTTTTCAAGATCTGATTTGAAATATCACAAATGTGTTATTTGTGGGTCCCTATTTGATTTCAGCATTTCTGAGAGTGGGATGATGAGGGAGGATGATCCACAGTTCCGGCTCTTACATGGGGTCAGGGAAACCTCACTCAGCCTCTGCGAGCCTGGCAGTCGGCGCTTTGTGTGTGTGTGTATTGATAAAAGCTCTCATCTGCTGGTAGGGGTGCTGTGAGGATAAGGACCTGGAAGAGTGTCACGGATGGGGGTGAGAGGAGGATATGCAACTGTCACAGACATTTAGAAGTCGGATTTGTGTGGGTTAAACTGGGCATGCTCGCAGCCTGTTGATTGCAGTTGCACACCACATCGTGCATGACTCAGTGCTGGGTGGGATTTGATATATAAGCTTCTTGTAAGCTCGTGTTGGCCTGAGGACAGGTATCTGTTTCTGGAGGTGGCCGTGTCAGGAGAGGAGGCTGTGTCCTCTTTTTGGAGGCTGCAATCTCCACAGCTCTGCCAGCCAGGCCACCTCTATAAAACCAGCTTTGGGTAGAAATACGTTGGTTTAGGTGAGTTCAGTACAGAGGTGAGGCATATCCTGGGCATGTTGGCAGGGCCTGATTCTGCTGCTCTTGGAGGGCACTACCTCCGTCAGGGAGGTGCCATGATGGTGCCTTCCTTTGATGTCCAGCCTATTCAGAGCACTCAGCTGAGTTTGGAAGATGTGTTTGCCGCTGTTGCGTGATGGGCTTTTCTGCTTGTGGCCTTGAAAAGTGTTGATGTTTGACCCAGGTTTATAATAATAATTAATAATAAGACAAACCTTTACTGTATTTGAGAGCTGACTGTGCTTGATTGATTCATTTGACCGTGTAAAATTATTTGGTACTGCAAGAGTAGTGTAACATGGAATTTCTCTCTCAGTTGTCCTCTTGGGTGGACTCTTGTCTGGATGCGGACATGAGTGTGTCCTGTCTGCATGCCCTTCACAGTACTGTCTTGCCAAGCAGTAACAGGTTTGCCCAGCAGCCTTAGTTCATAAGCTATTGAGCATAGCTGGTCGTTACTTTTTAAAAATTTGTTCTGATCTCCTGAGATGTGGGGTGAGGATGAGAGGTGCCCATGTTCCATATTCTTTGGAGACTGGGTTCTAGTTAGTCAGATCTGTTCCTGACTGTCGTCTTGGCAAGGTTTCTTCAAGTGGAAAAAATAAACCACTTACTCTGTTCCCCAAGAATCTGCATTTTATGTCACTGGTGCTTTCTAGGCACTTGTTACTTCCACTAATCAGTTTAAGCTATCTCAAACGAAGGCTGTTGGGAACTTTTGATGGGTGGGAAGGGAAGAGGTATTGCTAAAAATACCAAAAAGTAATTTCTGCTTAGTGAGCACTTGAGACTGGCTTTTTTAGTTTCTTCTTGCACTGGGCAATAGAAACAGGCCAGTTGGTCCTTAATGTGTGGGAAAGATGAGTAAAATACTGCTTGTTTGGGTTGCCAGGGAATGGAAAAGGATGGCTTGAGCTGAGGAGTGGGGACTACTTGGATGGGTGGTCTAGGCAGCGTTGCTGTTTAACAGGAAAGGGAAGAGGAGGAGATGCAAGGTCTGAGAAACCCCTCTGTTGGCTTCTTGCTCCTTGTGTCACTTTTCCTGGGGGAAGAAGCCGTGGGAAGCCAAGGGTGTCCTGCAGCTGGGAGTTGGAGAGGAGTCACTCTGCACTTGTCACTCTCCAGATAAAGCAACACTTGTGCATTCTCCATTTCAAATTATGTATCTTGTTATTTCTGTTTCTCACCTTATTTTTACTACTAACAGCTGGATTGTCTTTTGTCAGTAGAAGACAGTATGTGAATGGGAGGAGGGGGCCGCAGGGGGAGGGAGCGTGGGCATCTGCTGAATGGAGGGAATGGGCAACGTGTTCAGTCTCATGACAGGTGGCACTTTTTATGTGCTAACTAATATTGAGGGGGAGGGTAGGGAGGAACAGCCCTTAACTGTATGTGTACAGTAGTGGTCTCTGAACTGCCTTTAACTGTTTGTACAGCAGTGGTCTTTAAATTTGGTATTGCCTTTCCAGATAAAGATCTTGGTAGACAGTGTTTTTTTTATCAACTCAATGGTAATAGTGGAAAGGCAAGTGTATTGTTAAAAGCTGTTATGAAAGCAGCTGAGAACAAAACAACACCTCATTATGGCATGTTTTATAAATACTGTGTTGTACCCTCTCTTTGAACACTTCGTACAGTTCTGGTTGTGCCCCATTCCCATCCCTCCCTCACGTGTACGTGCTGCTCAGAGCTGTAAGATAACTAAAGTACGGGAATCATTCTTGTTTCCCATCTCCGTACGAGGGAGAAGCAGAAAAGCCTGCACTGTCTAGCTTGGAAAGCAGATGACTGACAATAGTGTCGTCAAAGACCTGTAAAACAGCAAGAGACATGGAGGAGGTGAACAGGGCGCAGTTATTCTCTGCTTCTCATAAGGCAGGAAATGGGGCCACCAAATGAAATGACTGGGTAGCAGCTTCAGAGTAGAGAAGGGAGTGTGTGCATGGGCTTTCTTTGTTCTCCTTCAGACAACAAACATATAATTAAATTGAAGCACTCTGCCACAGGATGTTGTAGATGCCAAAATTACAAATGGGTTCAAAAAGGATTAGTCTATTTGATGGATTTTTTTTTTTATTCCCTCCTCCCATGAAGGGCCATTAAATCCAGAGATGCAGATACAGTACCAGACTCAGGAAGTCTCTCTGCTGGTCCTGGTCTTGTTATTCCTATGTGCTGCCTGTGAATAATGGGCAGGACTGGCCCAAGCAGCTGCTCTTGTTCTTAAGGGAACACAACAGAGGACCCCGTTCAGTGGGTGGGAAGAACTGAGGGCTGGCTTAGTAAAGAAATGGGAGGCTGTATGACTGTGGAGCTGTGCATGTAGGAGTTGCTGATTGTCAAAGATAGGGGAGGCAGCAGAATCAAGATCTGTGATGGAAAGAGAGGATGTGTTTGCCTTATCTTTGCTTCCTCATCAGTAGGTTGTTTGGCTTCAAATAGATTTCGCAGTGTCTAGATATTTGTCAGCAGCATGAGACCTAGCGCTTGAGGAAACTGCTGTGTTGTTGTTGTTCCTTTTCTGTATATTAAATTCTGTATGTGGATCTTAACTTGCGTGCATGTAGGCATGCCTGTGTAACTTTTTGGTCACCCGAATGAAAGTGGAAGGGAAATAGTGTGGAAGGGAAAAAAGGAAGGAAGGAAAGAAGTGTTGTTTTGTTGGGTCACTGTTCAGGGAGAACAGAAACCAGCAACAGTTTGTTTATTGTAGCTTGGTTTTCAGATCTGATTGTGTGCATACATTTACCTATTTTTAACAAACTTTAAAGTAGTTCACTTTGTGGCTCTGTGGAAGTCCTTCATTGGTTTTTTTTTTTTTTTTGTAGGGTTGTGAATGTGCAGGGATTCCCGAGGTTACTGGCAGGATATGGGTCCATGTGGCAGCTGTGGGTTTTGGGGTGGTAGCCGTAGGGTGTATGGGGCCCGTGAGGCCCCCTGTGTGGTGCTTGCTTTTGTTGGTACTGACCTGTGGGGTGGAATGGGTCCAGTCCCATCCCAGTCCTGATGGAGCTTTGGAGCTGCTCCAGCACTGAAGTGCAGTCTGGGGAGGCAGGGAATGCTCCCTGGGATGTGGAGCTGGGAGAAGTGTGCTTGGGAGGGCAGGTGAGCCTCATCGGTTCAACGTGACGCGTGCGCTGCAGGCTTTGGCTTTGTTCTGGTTGCTGCTTTCTGGGTGTGCATTCAGGATTGCTGTGGTTTAGTTTGCAGCTGTCCTCCTTAAAAAAAAAAAAGTGGATGGTGTTTTAAAAAGGCTTGCAGGAGATCTCTGATAAAATCTTGATCCAATGTGCATTTTCTTTTTCCTCTTAATTTTATGCTTAACTCTCTCTTTAAACAAACTCCAGCCCTTCCACATTTCAGTACGAAATCCCGGCCATGTCTAGACAAAAGCCCGTTGTGATTAGCAGAGGTGTGCTGCTCAGTGCTGAGCGTGTGCAGGGTACATTCATGTTCCCAGTGGGGTAGTGTGCTTCCTGCTCGTGTATGGATTGCAGGGCTTGTGCGTGCAGAACTCGCTGAAGAGCTCAGGTTGGAATTGTATGGGTGTCGAAAATTTTACACACTTAAAGTGCATATTGAAAGGCTGTTTGCTTGTATAGTTATTCAGACCTCATCTATGGCTGCGCATTGGTGCCACCTGCTTGCAGGAGAGAATGAGCGGACTCCTATTATTCAAGAAAAAAAAAATACAAGGCGAGGCCTCAACATCTGTTCTGGCTTTATTGTTCGGTCTGGCCTGGGCTGCGGGCGGAATGTAGGCCACAGCTTTTGCATTACTGCTAGCTCTTAAACTGGAAAGGCATCTTGGATCAGATGAGTTCTTAAATGGTTTAAAAATAAAAATACAAAGATGCGAAGTTCAAACTTAGAATGGGTTGGACTTGATTACTTTACAGAAGAGGAAACTGTATTGCTGTCTATGCTCTTTCTCATTTTCTCTTTCAGTTCTTCTAATGGTAATAATTTTTATCACTGCAAAGTGACCTTTGTAATCATTGCTGGATGATTAATCTTTAACTGAGTAATTTTTAAAGCAATATTTTGCACACAGTTGTAATGTGTGATACTGTGGGGTTTTGTAGCACAGCACCTACAGTCATTTTGAGGCAATAGGGCCCTTCACCCCTTGTTTCCAGTACTGCTGCTCTGTACAGAAACCCAAATAGTCACTTTTGTTTCCCTAGGCAGATACAAAAATGCCCTCAGAACTTTATTTGCATATAGATTATAGTGCCAGCCGGGTGTAGTCATGTATAGGAAGAGCTAACTGCTGCTTCATTTATAGCTTTTTAATTAAAAAATGTTTCTCAGTTTTCAGGATTCCAGTTGTGTTTCATTTAATGCTGCTATAGTGTGTACAATGATGGTATTTCTGTGAGGTACCAGCTGCTATGACTAGGCAGTCCTTGGAAAACACGAATGAAAGGGGATCACAAGCATTATCTGCTGACTCAGGGAGAAGTCATACGCAGAAGGAAGTGGAGATGAGCAGCAAAGTTCTTCAGATGTCTTTGAGTTGCTGCTTGGGACACCAGTGCCAGTAGTGGGGAAGGAAGGTGGAAAAAGCTTTCCTTCTGACTCTGAATTTTGTTGAATTCTCTTGTGTCACATAGGTGTTGTGCTATTGTATCACAGCTGTGCATTTGCAATTACACTGTGAGCCTGAGTAATACCAATGAACCCATAAGAGAGAGGTTTTTTGTACTATGGGAGCCCGTGCCTCCCTTGTCTTATTTTGTTTAACAGCTGTCGTGGGTACTGTAAACAGGGGATTTTACACTATGCAATAAATTTAAGTTCTGCAGTGATAAAGAAAATGCAGGGATGGGAATGGAAGCACTTGTTTAATCTCACTTCACTAGAAGTAAATACATTAGACTTGATCCAGAACTGCTTTAAAAAGCATTCAGCAGCTAAGTTATTATATGGCAGCTCCAGCTCTTCCAAACAATGAAAGCATCTATTCACCTTTGCATATTATAGAATGCATATTTTATATATAATGTTCAGGGTTGCATATTAAAAGGAAGTGATATTTCTTACACTTCCTTTTTTAATCTGCAATGTGTGGTTTAAAAACTATTTTGTACCAGTTGGGGGGGATCAGTAAGTGCTGTTAGTAAAGCAGTAGCTTTTGTAGGTGGGAATCTTGCCATCCTGTACCTTGGGTATTTCAGTTGTTGTATAAACTTTATTAACTTCATAAAAGACATTGTTCAGATCTGGAAGTATTTTCTTACCTGTTGTTTTGCAAAAGATCAGTACCTGAAGAATTCCCTGTAGTTCTATGGCAAGTGCTTTTAAACATTGATTTAAGGCTCACATTTGCTTTCCAGAGAAGGTACAGAAGTATGTATTTGTATCAAGCACCTGACTGTGGACCTTCTCTTCTGAGTTACCTTTTGCTGATTCTAAGTAACGGAAGGAGCTGGCTAGAGCAGGGTCCCGCTCTTCGTGGGGTGTGTTGCAGTGCTCTCACACAGTCATGTGTTAGTGTGCTTTGTTTTGAAATCCAGAGGGTTTCAGTAGCTCTGAAATGCCTTGTGCAAACAACAACAGCAAAAACATCAGAGACTACTGAAAGGGTTATGGAGAAGGAAAAATGCTGGAGGCATCCTGCCCAAGCCTCGCTTTGACTTGGGCAGGATGCAACTGGAAGCAAAATGTGTCTTGACATCTGCAGGAGGTGAGGATCATTTCTGCGAGGGGTCAGTACAGGTGTCAGAAGGAAATGTAAGGTGCTCGGATGGCTCACAGCTGTGGCTGGATCGTGCAGCATCCTTGGGGAGAGCTGTGAGACGGAGCAGGTCCCTCAAGTGCAGGAACTCAAGTGGGAGCTGGCACTGCTGCCTTGCACGGGAGCAAAATAACAGATGACAGAGTGATTGGTGGCTCTTTGAGAGGCCTCTGCTCCCACTGAGTTTATTCTGGCATGTTTCTTCTCTGACTTGGAGAAGAAAAATAAAACATGATGTGTCAGGCTGGAGCTGCACAGTGCTGGGCTCCTGCTTGCAGGCAGTGTTTTGCCTTCCTGCCCACTGCTTGTGTATTCCACTCGTGGTCCTTAAGACAGTTTAAACTGGTGTTGTGGTTGAAGGGAGTGTCTTGGCTGTCCCCTGCTTCGTTACTTTTCTTCCTTGTCTCTAAAGACATATGGTAGAAACCCAGGAACTGGTATTGAGTTAAAGCTAACAGCTTTTTTGTTGGATTACTTTTATTTTTTTTTTTAAGCTCAGGTAGATCCCCTGCTTTGGTTTGTCAAGTAGATGGTGGAAGGGAAAACAACTTCCCACGCTCTCTTTTGCAGTGGTGCTGTCGAACCATTGTATTTTCTTCTGATGCCAGTTACTCCATGGCTGACTTGAAATTGGGGAAGGGTCAGAAGGACAGGAAAGGTACTCCCTGACCTGTAGGGGGGACTTGATGTGTGTACACTGATACAGTGACCTTTGGTAGTTCCTGTTTGGAGGCATCCCCGTTTCCCTTTCCCTATCAGGTGTCCTGGCTTGACAGCTCCTGGGTAGAGGTGAGGAGAGCCTTAGCTGCTGTGGATCAGGGTTTCAAATCTTGCAGTGTGCTGCTCTAGCATGTGCCAGGCCTGTGCATTAGCTCAGGGAACCCCCAGGGATGGAGAGCCTCAGTCTGTGGGTAGAAGTGATAGGACATTAAGTGGCCATGTTGTTTCTCTCAAATTTGTGCAAATCAACGTATTTCTGCACACTAGTTTTGAGATGTGTTCTCGCAGTTCCAGGGGGGAAAAACCCAAAAGCCCCCCCAGCATTTTAGAATAATATTGATATATATGTGTTCTGCCCTGCTTCATTTCCTCTCTTGCAAAGTAGAACTTTTTGGGCTTGAGCAGTAAACCACATCTGTAAAATGGGACCAACTTTAACATTTTCCTCACAAAGTGAATTTTAAGCTGGATTGGTTCTCTCCCGTGTTTTAGCGTATAGTCTGTAGAGTAGGGGTATGTTCTAGGGGTAAGAAAAGAGAGAGGGATGGGAACTGCTGTGGAAAAAGCAACATGATACGATGCCTCGTTGGGGCTGCACTTCTCTGCCTGGGTAAAGGCAATGGAAGTTTGCATTCCTTGTGAATTCTGATAGTGGAACAAAATATAGTGGGTGCTGCTTGTAGTAGAAGGTCTTCCTCTTGGAGGAAGCAACCATGATTCCTGACAGGCTTGGGACAAATGGGAAAGCTAGCAGTGTGGGAAAGTGATTACAGATTGTTTGTTCCCACAACAACTGTGATGCGGAACTAATGGCTGTGGCAGAGACTTTACAAATATCTGGTGGGTAGCTAAATGAAAGTGCAGGATTACCTGAAATGTCAGATCTTCTTGTCTGCGAATATACAGCTTCTCTAAACACAGGTTGCACTGGTTTAACTGCAGTTGCTTAAACAAGCAAACCCCATTGATCCTAAATTGATCTATTGTCCTAAAAAAAGAGTAACCCTTGTCCTTCTTATGTGGCTATTTTTACATGAAATATACAACAGATTAAGTGGAATTACCTTTATAGCTTTATCACTGAAGTGCGGAGTGTCAGAATTCATCCTGGCATTCCTTGTCCAGAAGCGTGGGACAGTGTTGGTGAGCATTGCAGCTGTGCTTGGAATGGTGCTGTAAAGGGATGTAACAGCCACTCTGCTCTGAGGCCCCTCTTCCGCTCTCATGACTGTTGCTCTGAAGCAGTCATTTCATTTCAATGTGCTTCCAAATTCGGAGCAAGCTCTTAAGCTTTTCCTTGGTACATCATGCAGTTAGAGTACTTATGCTGTGTGTATTTGTGGTGGGGTCAGCACTGTGCTTGGAAGAATGCCTGTCATGTCTGCCTTACATGTGAGGGACAGTAAATGTGGGGGCTGTGGGCTTGAGAAGGGGTGCTGGGGATGATGTGGTGCTGGAAGGTGAAGGACGTGGCAAGCATCTTGGAATGTAGGGAGGGAGTCTCCGCTTCTATGGATGTTTGAGGAACACCCCACTCCCATCCTTCTATGTGTGTTGGCCTTTAGGTGCTTCTGCCCTTTGCAGAAAAGCATGAGTTTACCATAACCCTACTGTGTGCCTTGGACTGGCCTCTCCAGCTGTCAAGGAATGAGGCCTGAGGGTGGATAGGTGTGGGCTTGGGTGGAGAGGTGGAGCGGGGGGGATAAGTTGCGGAAGTATCGGAGGTGCTGCTTCACACCCATTCATGAGCCCAGTGTAACTTGGTTGGTTGGTGCTACAGAGGGGCTGGAGAGGAGGACTCTGGGCTGTGGGAACTGGGCAGAAGGGGGTCCTGAGGGTGGCATGAAGCCCAGCATCTGCAGGCTCCTCTGTGTATGAGGCCTCAGGAGAGAATGCGTGGCTGGAAGGAGGTGGCTCCTAACCCAAGGCATTTCCTTGGCAAAGGGAGTTCCTGGGTGCCTGTTGTGGAGCTGCGATGGAGCATGAGGAACACATTTCACCACTCTGCTTTTGGGTGCCATGAGGTCGGTAGAACCTCCCTGCACTGGTTATCACCTCCTGGGGCTGGCTCAGGTCACAGCCTGGAAGGCTGTGGGGCTCCCTCTGCAATGCTCCAAAGCCTAACTTGGGGTTTTAACCATGGGAGGTAAAACTTCACCCAACTTACTGTGGGTGAGCTGAGCTAGCGGTGCTCTGCTCTTGACAGGGGCAGCTGGCCTGGGACATGGGCTTGATGTGTCCCAGAGCAGAGGAGGTTCAGACTGCTAAACTGGGAGAAAACTTTTTTGTTTTCCTGATTTAGGTGGGTTTTGCCAGTTCAGCGAGTGAGACTGTGCTAAAGGCAGGCTGACATTGCCTGGTGTTACACCTCACTGGCAGTGTTTGGGCATCAGGCTCCTGAGCTGCAGTGGGTACTGGGGGTGTGTTGGGATTTGGATGGAAATGTTTAAATTCCTGGAAACCTGACTGGTGATTTCTGTCTTTGAGTATTTTTATGGGATAAGAATGTGCTTTTCTGTGTAGATTAAAGTGAGGAGAGAGACTTTTTACTTTTCTATGCTTTGAACCCTATGTTGGACTCTAATAGAACAGGCCATCCTGGATAAGGAGAGTGAAGAGAAAAATTTGATAAAGAGGAGGCTTAGGGTTGACTCCTTCTTTGCATACCAGCCTAGGCTTGAAATGAGGAAGAAGGTAAAATTTAATGCCAAATGTTCCAGGACTTGTAATTTTAATATCAGACACTCTTTGTGTTCTGTGTCTGGTCTTCACCTCCCATCTTTTGCCCACAGAGGATGTTGTCTCTTCTCACTCTTTTTTTTGCCTCGTGTAGAAAGTAATGAGCATGCACAGAGTGCAAAGTATGTTGTATGCGCAGTTGTTAACCTCACTAAAAAAACCCAAAACCTTCCCAAAAACTGAGTGAAAGATAATCATGGTGTCTATCATGAAAAAACCCTCCTAGTTCAGTGTAAATATGTTGCTGACAGATAGTTATTTTTAATACATGCTATTTGTGCTTTAAATTTAATGTTAAAATATTTTTTTGTCATCTAAACTCTGACTGTTCTTAGCTGAGCAGATTTCAGGTTAAAAACAGTGGTGAAACCATGAGTGTTCATAGTACTGTAATGTAATTTTGTGTTACTAGATCTTTTCTGACCTGTTTTAATGCATCATGAAGTGGTGGTTGTATGTCTAATTGCACAGCGCAGAGAAAATAGCATTGTGTTGAAATATTGCATAAAACTTGAGTGTTATGTGGCATTTTGTAGTGGAAATAGTACTGTAGGTACTCATTCATAACAAGATTTGCAAGTTTCTCTCTGCCAGGGCGAGTGGTTGGGCTGGCTGTGTGTGTGCTGACTCAAAGGAGGGAGTTTATTTTCTTCTTTTCTCATCCTCTTCCTCCTCTTTTGACTGCTTATGACCAAACATCATTGGAATTGACAAGAGCTTGCTCTTGAAACGTACCTTCATTTGAAGTTGCTTTTTCGAACTATGTGGAGCTGTCGATCTTCACTTGAGACTTTCAGAGCTCTCCTGCAAGCCAGGTGTTAAGCTGGTTAAAAACAGAGTTGTTGTCTGAGCGTGGGTGCGTGTCTCAGCGTGGGTGTGAATGCATTTGGATTTTTCTGGAGCGGTTGAGACTGGGACCTGATTGTGACCTGAGGGACCCAGTGTCACCTGGGTGGGCATTCCTGATTGTATCGGGGACGGAGGCACAGAAGGGCTGCTGAGACGGTGCAGGAGGTGCTCATAGTGTAGTGTGGGAGGCTTTATGCATGTGCCTACCCTGAAGGGTTAATCTGTCTGCACACTACAGTCTCATGATGTCCAGGGCTTGGAGCCTGCTGCCTGAGCCTAGCTCCTCCCTTTTTCATTTAATGATGGCTGGAAGAAAAATAATCAAGTGTGCTGGAAGAGAAACATTAATTAACTTTTAATTTAGATCTAACGTATGCTGCTTAGTGTACTGCATGAGAGTGTGCGGTATCTGTCATGTTATATAGAGGGTGATGCATTGAAGAAACAAGGAAAAGCCTCAGGTCTGAATGGGAAGATGGGGTTTTAACTCTGTGGATGGGTTTTATATCTTGATTAAAAGCTGCAGATGTGTGATAAGTTGCTTTTGTATCCATTTTGCATCCTAAATTACTTTCTCTGTAACTTGGTTTGTATCTGTTTTCTCTTAAGCCAAACTTGCAAGGCGAAGTCAGGAGAGAGAGAATCTCGGCATGCTGGTCTGGTCACCTAACCAGAATCTGTCTGAAGCAAAATGTAAGTCTCTTCAACTACTTGTATTCCCTTCTTTCCTTACATGTATCACTTCAAAAATGCAAAGTTGCCACTTTTGGTGGAGAGGCTATGTTTGTGACCTTTCCATTATGAATTGAAATTAATTTGAAAAAAGAAAAGCCTACAAAGCAATCCCCCAGATGATCTTTGTTCTCCACTGGGCAGCTGCTCAGTGCCAAATCCACGGGGGCAAGGAAAGCAAGAGAAATGTGACAAACATTATTCCTTGGTATGAATTCTTTAAGATACTCATCTGCAGGCCTACACAATCGGCTTTTTTTGCTGTTGGTGCTGTAGAAGACGACAGAAATAACTGGGGAGAGCAAAATGAAAAGTGTTGGGGGTGGGGGGTCCAGAAAATATTTGGTAATTAGTAGTACCTTTTCCTCCACAAAGACAAATCCACATCTGGAGCCCATGGAGGTTTTAAATGCCAGAACAATTGCAGTGCCTTGGAATTCCACGTGAGGGCAATTAACAGCGCTCTGTGTGTGTCTGGGAACAAGTCTCAGTGCTGCTGCCAGATGGCAGAACTAGTGTTTGAAAGGCTTGTCTAGCTACAGTTCTCCTCATGAATAAGTAGGACTCCTTGATTAAAGGGCTGCTGTTTGAATGCAGTAACTAAACCTAAGCGCTTTTGGGGGAGGGAGCTGAAAAGAGCTAATTTTGACTTTGTGCTTATACCTATTTTTTTTATCCTTTCTGATTCTGGGGCCAACAATGAGAATCATGCATTCTTGTTCCTCTGCGGTTTTTGTGGTGGCACTGTTAAGTGAATACCTGATTTTCCCCTAGACCCAAGGGCTGGGATGCATCATAAGGCACATGTGAAGATGTAGTGGCATTTGCAAATTAAGGCAGCAGAGATTATGCACAAACTGGTTCTGTCATGAAAGGCCTGTGCTCTGCCCTGGGGCATTTGTTCCACTGAGCAAGTTGCCCCTTAAATTACAGAAGGATGATGGTACTGATTTGCAGATAAAAAGGGCTTTGCAAGGATCATGTTTGCCTTCTCTCCTTGTCTGCTCCCTACTGGCTACTGGATGCTGAAATAAATAAGACTGATGAGGAGAGAAATGTATTGGACAGTTATTTACAGCTAGAAACCTCTTGAAAGGTCTAACAGCAAGAAATAGTTGCCACCACCAAAAGGAATGACTGTTCATGAGTTGTCTGTGACACAGGATTCCTGTAGCTGCCTCTCAAGTCTGAATGTCTTTTGTATCTCAGCTGAGCTTTGGAACCTTTAACTCCTGCCTGATAGGAAACTGGTTTCTTGAAGAGGGAAGACAGAATGAAGGAGGAAAAGGAGGGAAGATATGTGGAATTGATTAAATAATCCTTAACTGAGTATTCTGTGGTAATTGGCACAAAAATATACTCATAGAGCATAGAGAGGATATAATATCTGCTAAGAAGATGTCAGGAACATAAGAGGTAATTAAAAAAGTAGTATGGCATTGATAAATAAAAACTAGGTGTCAGTTGTCTATTAATACAGTAAAATAGTTGAGGAAAATAACATGAATATAAGAGGAGGGCTAGAAGGAATTTCTCAGAATATTGAAAATTGTAGTAGGAGTGTAAGACTCACCAGTGAGTTCACCTTCCAAAAGAGGTACAGCAGAAAAAAAGGTAAAATTCCTTTGGAGTTTGGGGTAGTGAAGTATGAGGCTGTTGCACCATATATGGCACAAAAAAATACCTTCTAGGTGCCTAATTGATACAGAGGGATGGAGTTAAGTAATTAATCATCTAGTAGTAGTAAAAATCCAAAGGAGCATTGTGAGAGGTGGCTGAGGGGACCTTGGGGTGTCAGATGGAGAGAGGGCAGCTGTGCAGGGAATGAGGAACAGCGTGGGGGCTGGTTGGTCATAGCTTTGTTTTGTGTCAGTCTGAGCTGATCCTTTTGGAAGGAATCAGATATTCCTGTCTCTATCTGGCATTTCTTAAAAATGAACTGTGAAAAACAAATCCTGCTTTTGGTAGGAGCTTTTGGTTTTTTGAGACTAAAAATTGATTGATTGGTAGAAATAAGTTTATTGCTCTAATGTATTCAAGAGAGCTGTTAGGCACTGATTGCATGAGAGCCTGATTCAGTCCCCTTTCCGTGCAAAAGATGGGAACTTCCTCCAAAACACCAGTGCTCTGCAATGGCTGTAGAGCACTTACTAAATGTATCACAAGCAGAGTTCCCTAATCTGCTTTATGGTTTATGATGAAAGAACATTAGGGTACAGGAGGTCTCTCCAGCGACTCTCAAGTTCACTGACAAGTCTTGGCATCGTTGATAGTGAATCCTAATTAAATGACATCCATGGAGATGTGTGAGAGGACTGATGATGATCAGCATTTCCATCAGTGATGTGGGAATTGATATGGAATTGTGGATGAGCCATAGACTGACAGGATGGTAAATAAAATTAACGCTACTGACAGTCTTGTAGAGTGTTTTGGGTCTTTTCCTAACTTGAACTGCTGCCAATGCAGTGGGCTCTTAATGACCCAACTGCAGGGTTATGAATCTCAGTACTGAAATCTCTGGCCTTCTACATCAAGCCTGACATTTGGAAAGAAATGGCTTAGAGAGCAATCTTGGGGAAACAGTGGGCAGGTAACTCAGCAAAGCTTCCCAGTGTCCTGCTTGACCCAGAAGATGATGTGGGTGTAAAGTGTGAGGTAGTCACTGGAACAGTTTGCTGCCTCTCCACCCAGCAGCATTCAAGGGAATGAACCTTGGCTTTAGTGTTTAAAAACTGAGAGAAGGATGGAGACAGGAGCTGCTGAAACAATTTGGAAACAAGAAGATGAAGCAGACTCCATCTGTTTAGCTTACTGAAAAGAGATTGAAAGGGGACTATTGTCAATTATTCTCTCAAAGAGAAATTTTGACATAATAAGAGACACACGTAATACAAATAGATGGCTGCAAAATAACACCACACAGACTGAAATGAAATGTCCGAGTGTGTGGAGGTTTTTTTTTTGGAGATTGACTACTGGAAGTTATCCAGGGAAGTGATGGATTCTCGTATTTCTTGATACCTTTTTAAACCATGGATTTTTGTGATGTATATTATCCTTGGTGGGGGAGATCATTCATTGATGTTGTGAAATTGCAAGTGGAAGGAGCTGTGGTCTCTAGGAGGTTGGTGTAGCCTCTTGGGCTGTATGTCTGTGAGTCCCAGCTAGCACATCCATTTCAATACTGCTCTTCAGGCTGAAGTGTGGGTGAACAAATCCTTCCAATCAGCAGCGCATTGGTACCTGTGATTACTTTAGTTTGTACTCCAAAGCCTTTAATCCATCTTGTGCCTGTAAGTCACAGAACTCTTCTCTGTTCCTGTGGCTGGGGCTCAGCATGAAGATGGAAGTAGTGCAGCATGTGTTAGCTCTTCCTCAGAGTGAGCTGTAGCTCTTGTGAGCGGGAGAGCTCTGTGCAATCAGTGGAACTTGTGTAACCCACCCTTGTTAAAGGGGAATCTGTGCTAAAAACACCAAGCAGATCTGTGACAATGCTTAGAGCAGTGCACCTGATGGGTTTGGCTGAGGGCTGGCCAAACTGTTGGAGGTTGTGGGAGGGTCTCCTGTAAGCAGCTGAAATGAATCTCAGAAAGACCAGTGTGTCAGCCAAGACCTGGTGGGTATCTGCATACCTGATGCTCCAGGCTCACACAATTAGTTAAAAGCTTGTTTTGGTCCTGTGCACTCTGTGTGCTGAAGAAATGTTTTAATCACACTGGAGAAACCTTTTACCTGGATGTCATGAAGTGATGGATGTAATAGAGAAAATGAAAGCAAAAGTATGTGTTGGCACATAGCTGATTTTTTTTATCCTGTGCCTTGTTAACCATTAATCTTGGATACAAACCACTTGCTGCCTTGCCCATATTAATACCAAAGTTGAATGCTGCCAGCATGGCCTATATCTACTTCCAGACTTCTGCCTTTGAGGGGTCACTTGCATAGCAGTGCCACCGTAGTAGTCACAAAGTTAGCCCTAAACTAGAAGTTTGTCCTGTCTCTTTTGAAGACGAAAGAAAGAAATGTCACTATGCAGTAAGTGAACATTTGGACTTAAAATAACTGTGCTCCCCTTCTAGCTCTGCTCCAAATACCCTGTGCTGTGGCTGGGATCACACGTCTCACAAAGAGCTTGCTCTCAAAGTTAGATTCCTGAGAGACTCTGTGGACTTGGTGCCGTGGAGGGCGGCTGTTCTGGCTGTGCTGGGACTCTGCCACAGAGGGTGGGGAAGGACACAGGAGGAAGAATGATGCCTTGAGCAAGGTGACATTGAGGAGCAGGAACAGCTAGGTGGAAGACAGGCATCTGCTCTCTTGGAGTGGCACGTGGTGAAGGAGGAGGGGAAATAGTGAAAAATGCATTGTAATGATGCTGTGGAAGCCCTGCACAGGATTGAGCTGGGCCAGCATGAAGCTATTAATAAAACAGCAGTGTCTCTCTTTGTGCCAAGCGCGCCAGTGAGTGGAACCAAAAAAATTACTTTGGGTTGGTTTAGAAATGAGCAAGTGTTGGCATGCAGCAGCTGCCCAGGAGCGAGGCATGGACACCAGGCAGGAGGGTAAGATGTGATTATTGCTTTTATGCATCTGCGGTTCAAAGGTGAGCTACAGGAAGGAAAGATGTATTGTTTTGCTAGTGATAAACTCTGCTTTGAAAGTAATTTTTCTCCTCTCTTCCTGACAGACTATGTGAGCTGCTAGATGGGAGTTTTGTTTTCTCACTGATATCTTGGTGGATATCTCCAGTGGATTTACAGCTTATGAGGTGTCACTGAGCAAGCAGACACTGTTCCTAATACCTGTGGGACACTGGATCATGGATGGCAGCTGGATCTTCTGGTCTTGCAGTGCTGCTTCTATTTGATCTGATGGTTGATTGGCATTGCCAACTTCAACATTCACCAGTCCCTTCCTATGTTATCTTGTGGCATCTCCTCTTTTGAGGCTGCAGCTGGCTCCCTGCTTTACATTATGCCTGCCTTGGTGCACATGGAGGGAATTCAGACATCCTCCTTCCCTCTGTGGAGGGGAAATAGAAGGACCCAGGGGACATGGGGACAGAGAAATGCCAGAATTAGGTGAAACAGCTGAGTGCTCCAACACTCTCCTAATGTGCCTGGCCAAACCCTGTGGCTGGGGGAAAAGGGAGCAGTCCCTAAATGTGCCGAAAAACCTGATGCTGGGAAGGCAGTAATGTGCCAGCTGAGGCTCTGATGGAGGAAGAAGTGCTGGTTGCTATGGTTACTAAAGATATTAACCCTGTGGTGTTTGGATGGGCAAGGCTTAGTTAACTGCGCCACAGGCTGGGTAACTGTTTGGGAGCATGTGGTGCTCCACCCTAAGAAGTTATGAGTTGGCATTCAGGATTTCAAAAGCCCATGTCCCAGCTGCATTTTTAAGTATGCCCTGGTCCTTAGTGTGTCAGCAGCCTTCTTAGGGTACAAGTGAGTTTTGGTAGCTCTTCTCTGTTGTGATGGTGAATGCCAAAATTTCTGAGGGCAGGTTGCAGGTTTAAGTGGCCAGAGTCTGTCTCCAGCTTTAGATCAAGGGTTAACCTTTGCATAAAATGGACTCTGGATTGCTCTTTAGTTTTTCTTCTAAAGGGAATGTTGAGCAAGCTTGGAAATCTATTTTGTCTGTTCCCTAATTTAAAACGACTATCAGAATAAAGAACATGAAAATGTCTTCTAAGGTTTACTGCATGTGTCTGATTGTGATTTGTATGGCTGGTCTCTGTTTTTAGTGTGTATATGAGCCATAGCTGTTTTAAGTAGAGTTTCTGTTTGGACATAGCCTTTCCCCCTTGGCTTACTTATTTTGTCCTGTGAATTCTGTGAACATACGACTCCATCACTACTGTCATTAGCTCTCATTTTCCACGGGTTGTAGACTGCCCTAGCAATAAATAAATATGAGCAGAAAACCACAAATGGGAGAGTGTAGACTGGGGAAAGTGTTGATCTTTAAGTCTCCCTTTTAGAAAATAAAGCCCCTATTTACAGGATGCATTTAAAATTGAAGGGAATATTGCTTCAGAGATATTTGAGAGCCATGTCCTCCCCAGCACACAGGCACCCTTCCTCAGGCAGCAGCAGTGAGGCAGAGGATGTAGTCTGGTATGTACTCAGCATCAGAAAAGCTGCTTGTGAGTCCCTCCTCTCCATCATGCCCTAAACAGGATCCTTGAAACAGTTGAAATTGTTGTTTTATTTTGAATCCACTCTCCCCTCCATCCTCTATCGTGAGCTGGTTTGTGACTCCACAGAAAGTTGTGTTGATGCTCAGTAAAAGTGTATCCACCTTGGCCAGGGATGGAAGAGTAGGGGCTGCTTAGGCTTGGCTACCAGAGAGAAAAAAGTATTGTTGAACTCTTAGCTGAGCTTCTACTAGGGTGTTTTTTGTGGCTGGCTAAGTGTTATGGGGGGTTATGAAGGAAGGTGCCATATGTATTGTGCTTCTTCTGTTTGGGATTTTTCTGCTTGTTTGTGTCCAAGGTTTTACTTGTTGAGGTGTTGGTTTCCTTTTTTTTTGGTAGTAGTAAAAGTGTGAGTACTAAAAAAAGAGCTGCTAGGTCTCTAAGGGGTGGACTTCAGGAGTTTTGATTGTCTCCTGAAGGTATGTGCTGACCTTTTGTTGTTCAAGTGAAAATAGCAAAAAAATCCAAACTTAGATTTGTGCTGTTTGTGTATGCTCCTTACATAGAAATACCAGTTTGTTGTCTGTCCCAGTGACAGCAAAAGGGATTAATGTAAAAGCAGAACTGGGTTTATGTTTATCCCTAATCCAAATTTCATATTATGCAGAGAACCTGGCAGCTGTGAAGCTTGGACGTAAATACAGTAGCTGAAGAATGCAATTCCACGAATTTAGAAATTAAAGAATTAGTGTTTAAGATTCTGCTTGAATATAGCTGTAGAAATAATAGTCATGGCCACTTTTCCAAGCAGCTGCAGTCACTGCACTTCAGAAAATGCTCAAAACGTGAAGGTGAAGGAATGCAATTTTTAATTTTAACTAAGGCAACTTTTGATGCTTATAGTAGCAATATTATGAATAGCAAAAAGAAGATAACCAGCATTCAAAGGCTATGGGTGTATCCCTGAAATGGCTGAGTTGCCTCCAACTTAGCTGTAGTTTCCCCTTTGTCATCTGCTGTGCTAGTTGCTGTTGCAATGCTGTGTGGAAATCTCAAAGCAGTTCTTTCATCATTATTGCTGCAGGTTGATATTTCTGGATCCTGAATGCATATTTAAATTAAGATGAATTTTTAACCCTTTCAGAGTAGTGGAGTCAGGAAAGCAATTTAGTTTGAGAGAACTAGGCTGTGTATTTGGATGGATTGTAAGAAAGGTGTACTGGATCATGTTGTTGTGTTTTGTTTTGTTGTTTGGTTTGGTTTTTTTTTTCCCAAAGCCCACAAACGGAAAAAAAAAAGCCTGAAGAAGAGAATGTGTTGGAGAGTATCCAGGAAAAGGATGTCTTATCTAAGGTAGCTGTGTTATCCTGGAGGAATTTTTTGCTGCCGTGCTGGGAGGGGGGAGGTAGTCACCAGTTTCTTCATGTGCCTTGTTCTCTCCTGCCACCTGTTTGTTCCTCCTTTTCACTGCAGTGTGATCCAGGCCTTCTCTGAACGTGTCAAGATGACCCACTTTGAAAATGCCGACTGCCACTACTGTGGGATTGAACTGGTGCTGGCACTCAGAAGAAGCTTTTTTCCTGAGGGAAGTTTAGAGACAGGATGACGTGGATGTAATGGAGTGATGATCGCTGTGTTTAGAGTTACCCTGGCAGTGAGCCTTGATCTGAAATACGTTCGGGAGCAGCCTTAGCCAGCCTGCTCGGCGCTGTGCAAGTTGTAGGACCAGTATGACGAGAATGAGGAGGCTGCAGCTGCTTCACGCTGCTTGGCCCAGCCCTGGAACAGGCTGAGTGTGCTCCAGTCTTGCTGGGAATGGTAGGCTTGCGGCATTTCAGAGGACTAAGTCGTTTTTTTCTGGTCTCTTGTCTCTTTTGGTAGCTGTGAGCAAAAAATACGAAGGGTCAGGGAACTGAGGGTAACTTTCTACGTTCTTTTTTAAAATTTTTTTCCTTACAGCAAAGTTAGTCAGCAAGTACGTGTTTATAGGTACGTGATGGAAGGTGTACACAGGCAGGAAGGAGCTCTTGTGGGAGATGGCTCCATGGAGGAATGCTTGAGGAGGTCATAGCCGTAACAGCTTGCTGTGATGAGTTCATATGCTGCCAAGTGTGACCTTTACAGACGTGCTAGTGCAGGAGGCAAAGCAGCTAGGCTTTCTCCAGGACATGTGTCAGAGCTTCCCTCATCGTTATGTGTTTGCTGTGGCATAATTTGCTCTAATTAGGAACCACTCCTACTGCTTAATTGTCCTGTACTCTTACTTTTGCACTCCACATTAAGTTACTTCCCTGTTCATGTGCTTCTTGTACAAATTCATATTATGGTAGGGTTGTAGTGAATTTTCTAGCACTGCAAGGATTAATGGTAATACATAGTAACTCCTCAGTAAGCCCTGGGTTTCTAACTCCTGGCTAAAAGCCGTGACAACCCACAACTGATATTCCAGAGTCTGTTTAGTAACATTGGTTTATCATAGGCTTTTCCACAGAGTCTCTTAGGGTTAGCCTTGAAGGCTGAGGGCCTGTATGTAATCCAAGTTTCAGCATTTGCTGTATGAATCTGTAAGTTGATTTTTTTCTAAATCAATTTAATTTGACAGGTGTTTTAATACCTTAGTATCTGTCAACATTTACACTAATACTTTGGTTTAGAGGCTGCTGTAAGGATGATCTTATCCAGAGTCTGGCTGTGGAACCTTGCTGTCTTTCTGCGTGGACTTCTTGAAGAGGTCAGACACATCTGTGCACCTCTTCTGCTTCTAAGCCTATAGGAAGTAAATAAGTACAAGAATGGATGCAGTGGGTGTTAGTGTCTTGCAAAGGCTGACCTGTCCGTGGTGGGGTGATCCACATCTGCTGAGGGCAGCAACTGTGTGGCTCAGACTTGTCTCCTTCCTCTTGCTGACTGCTGGCTTGCCTGATGCTTCCTTTCTGCCCAAGTGATATCCCTCAAGGAGGTAGCCAGGGGACAAATTGATCATTTCTTTTGCTTTTGTGTCCAATATAAAGAGAGTCAGCGTGGCTTCTCCTTTCTTGTCACGGGCCTTATTATCAGTAACAATAATAATGAGCTGTAATTTAACCTGATGGCTATTCTGCTCCCACATTCCCCTTGTGTGTGTGCCTTCATGCTGCACAAAGACCCTGTGTTGTGGGGAAGTGGAGTTACACATGCTGTTTAGGAAGCCTGGCTCTGATACAGGGCTTTCATTAGTCTACATTCCTACAACAACAGAGAATGTAATAGTTCTGGTTTTTAGGAGCTTTCAGAATCTCTTTGAGGTTGGAAAATGGACCTTGTGGAAGGTTTCACCCTCTTCAGAGTGTTTTCTGTCTGGATATTCCTTGGTGGTTTCTGAAGCTGGTTGGCAGCAGGTTACTCAATGAAGCTTTATGGTATTCTCACTGATGGTTTTGCAGACCAAGAATTTCAGTGTATAAAGCATGATGTGAATGAAGAGCTGAGAATGTTCCTAGGCAGGGTACTGAAGCCTTGTATTGGATTGCTAGTAATCTGACTCTGTGGTCTCCCGTACTGATTCTGTCATTAGTGTGTGTCAAATTGGTTTTTTTGTTTTGTTTTTTTGGTTTTTTTCGAATTAGCAAATATGGCTCTTGGAAAGCACTCACAGGATCAGGTGTTCTCAAGGAGTGAGCATGATAGTTTCTGTATGAAAATCTGTGCAAAGGGGGTTTCTTCTAACCGAGGGTAGCATCCCCTGCACTGAACAATATGATGAGTTGTTTTTTTTAAATGATCTACCTCTTGTCGCAACTGAATTGATAATGTTGCTACTTGAGTTGCTTGGGTGTGTTGCTGCCTGTAGTTGAAGTGTATAATCCAAGGCTTTAACCTCCCAGTAGAGTGAACTCAAGCCATGGTTTGACAGCAGAATAAATCGGGCTTTAGGGCTTCTCGGACTGAATTGAGAGCACTGTACTGAATAATGCAAAGAGCTGTTCTGCCATAAACTCACTTTGTTGTTTAAGTGTTTGCTGTGTGCATTTATCCTGTCTGTAACTTCTCTTTCTGTCTTGGAAGGTCGTACATGGGAATCAGTGTTTTCTCCCTGCTAGAAGCTAGTGTGTGCTGGGTTTATGTTCTCACGTGGGCTTTAAACCCAATATCAATTGCTCTGATAATTACATTTAATACAGTCCGGTGTCTGTGTCTGATTTAGGATCAGGCTTGCAGTGCTAAATGATAGCCATGCTCAGATTGCATATGGTCACAGTTTAGGTCACTGGGTGATCCCATTTGGCTCCCCCTGTTCTGTGCCAGGTCCCAAAGACAGTATTTCCTCTTTGTTACTGCCCTGTCAGATTTCTCTCATCCTTTTCTGTAGTACATCTGGCAACATCTGGGCTCGTGGTGCCCAGGGCTCTGTAGATATTTAAACCTGTGCCATCCCTCCAGTAAAGTGGTGTTTAGTGCTATGGCAGAGCAAATTTCTGACTGAAGGTTGAATGTGATGGCTGTATAAGAAGCAGTCTTAATTCCCAGAGGATCCTCCATGGGTGTCCTTACCATGGGCATCCACATGGCCTTTCTGAAGGAGAACAGCAACATCAGAGAGCATCAGCCGTCTGGCTTTCCTTATGGTAATCCTCATTAACACACTGCTCCGTGTATGTACACAGTGTGTTGGGACTTTTCATGGTGCGATGGTGTCAGCTGAGGGTGCGACTTCAGGAATGAACATATGTTGGTAAAGGCTTTAAAAGTTACATGTGTACTAGCAAAAGGCCTTTCCTGGTAAAGTGTTTAATATAGTTTTGGCAAGCCACAAAAATTATGCTAATTTGTCAGTACACAGGTGCCTGTAGTACAGCCTTCTAGCTGGTATAGCAAAATCTAAAGGCAGATGAGTGGAGTCTTCAACCATCACTGAGGTTTCAACTTTGAATTTGTCCTTGTATGCAGGCCATGCAAAGAGCAGTATTAATAATAAAAAAGGAGGTAGGAAATACAGTGTTTCTTTATAGTTTATTAGTGTGCGCTGCTTGGGGACTGGTTGCCTTTGTGTGACAAAGGAAGCTCTCGGTACGTATTAGGGCTTTTAAAGGGATAAATCTCCTAGCAGTGGGGCACTCCATTTTATTCCTTGATTTATTCTCTCTGAGGCTGCAGTTTCCATGCCCCAGGTGTGGTTCTGTGAACAACTTTTTCCTCACCAGTGCAAGTTTATGTAGACCTGTTCCTACCCACCTGCTCATCCCTGCCACTGTGCTATGCTGGGGCAGGGAATGAGTCGCACTTTTGGCTTGAGCCAGTCTCATTCCTCGCTGAAACTAGGAGGGCTCATCTCCTCTCAGGCTTGTGTAACCTCCCAACAAAGGGATTTTTATATGATACACAGGTGTATAAAAAGTATAAAACTTTTATGAATAGCTTTCTGCTTTGGTGGTGGTCAGTGCTTTGAGTGGCTCAGAGCTGGTACAGGACAAAGGGGCAGCCTGTGTGGGTAGGGCTGGTGACAGGAGGGTCCAGGACTGCCCCTCCTGGGAGGTCAGAGCATCTTCATACTTTCAGCCACCACTCAGTGCTTGTGTGCCTTTAACTGCATGCTTGGGTGAGGAAACTGATGTGCTGGGAGAGAGTTTTCGGATGGAACAGTTTGCCAGTCAGGTTCCCTGGGATTCCAGGCATGTGCTTGTGCTCACGAGTGGAAAGAGGTGGATGGAGGATAGGGGTGCTTAGTCTGGTCTTGTTGCCATAGGAGACTTTTAATGCAGTGGCACCCTGTGGTCCTTCATGTGTGGACAAGAGATGATACACAAGTAAAATCTGAGCAACAGGAAGGTAAGTGGGTGGGAGGTTGATAGATACTGTGGAGTCCCATGACTCGAGTTACTGTGCCCTGCTGCAGCATATTTTCTCTTGCTCCTATTCAAGTAAGCTTCTCCAGGTAAGGTTAGTTTTCCCTTGCCTTGCAGTTGCATCCAGACTTTATCCTCACCTGCTGCTGATGCAATGGAGTCGAAGCCTAAATCCTCTTGTGCCTTCAGTTGCATGAAGTGGTTTTTAAGTAGCCTTTGTGTCTGTGTAACTAGCACTCTCTGTTCCTAGAAACAGTGTTAAAGGAGGCTGTGCCTGCCCAGGTGGGTCAGCACGGGACACAAAACATGTCTGTACTCTGTCTCCTGCTCTTCCTGCCTGTTACACACATCATATCTTTCCAAGAAGAGGAAATAGCTTTTCCAAGGCAAAAGAACCTTTTGAATAAAAACATAGAACAATTAAGGTTAGAAAGACCTCTAAGATCAGGTGGGGTTTATTTTCTTCGAAGTGTTTTTGTTCAGGATCTTTGCCTGCTTCCCCTGCTTCCAGTTGCAGCTTACTTCAGGGAGACGATTGAGCAGACTCATGAGGTTTTGGCAGCTTCCTCTCCCGAGCTGGGACCACGAGGTGGCAGGAGTGTTCCACCGGTGCCGCCAGGGCAGCGGGACGGCAATGCAGCTGCTCGTTTTTATAGGCGAGGCGAAAACTCTGCTCGGTTGTTTGCGTACCATCATAATTGTGTTTTGAAATTTGGAAAAGTTTCACGTGTGTGCGTCTACGTGTCCTTATTTTCTTTATATAGTATTGATTTATTTTGGGTCTTGACTATTCTTTTTTTTTTTTTTTTTTTTTTT
>VZTG01010081.1:439098-520139 GCA_013397845.1 Melanocharis versteri | reverse complement strand
TTTTTTTTTCCCTATTCTCAAGGGAGATGGAGGGGAGGGAAAGATGTATAGCGACATCCAGAATTCCTTGCAGGTTCCAGCATTGATCAAACCCTGTGAAGCACATTACTGAGGCTGTGAAGGATGCTGCTTTTGTCCTCATTTCACCCTGTTCTCTCAGGGTATTGCATCACGTAATATGCAAAGTGTTCAGAGCTCCTGCAGTACCCTAGTAATAGGGGTGAACTGAGGTTGCAGCAACAGCTCTACCTCTGCATTCCTGTTGCTTTCTTTGGGCTTTAGCACACCCACTCATGCTGCAAACCTGCCTTGGGGTCACTGAGTCTGCTGAACACAATGTGATCCTTGTGGGGTCATTGAGAAGCAATTTGGATGGGGGGGCGAAATTCTCCAAAAGCAGCC
This sequence comes from Melanocharis versteri, assembly GCA_013397845.1. Lineage (NCBI taxonomy): Eukaryota > Metazoa > Chordata > Aves > Passeriformes > Melanocharitidae > Melanocharis > Melanocharis versteri. The sequence continues at coordinate 519,737 of VZTG01010081.1, read as the reverse complement.
ACTCAGAGAGATCGTAATGTGATCAAATGGTGATGAGGGGAGTCATTATTTTCAGGCATTTCTCTTTTCAGAGTTCTCTCACCCTCCTGAAATTAATGCTCGTGTTTTACGTCTCAATTCACTGTTCAAGGATGCGGGATTGAAAATCAGCAATGCAGTTGTTTGCTCTTGTTCCTCCTTCCCTGTGTCAGCCAAGAGGCTCCTCTTTCTCTTGCCTCTAGTGAGGAATTTTTGCAGGGAGGTGGTTAGCAAAAGGCGACTCTTTATGAGAAAGATGGCTGGGAACATGAACACAAAATCCAGGGGGTTAAGGGCACCATTTTTCTTGAACTCCCCTCTCCAGCGGGTGGGGGGGGGGGTGAAAGCATCTTTCTATGCTTCCTTTGCCACTCCCTTCCATTTCCCTTGCCTCTTTGGCTGTCTTAATGCTACACCCAGGATCCTTCAGTCATTTCTTATTTGGGAGACGTGTGTTTTAGCATCTGTGCAGTCTGTGCCCCTCTTTGCTGGTGACTGTGTATGTGAGGTTCTGTTTCCTTTGCCTGCCTGCCTTTTGAGCTACTCCTGCCTTCCTGAGCATGACTGGCTGTAGGAAGGGGCTCTTTGGGCCAGTGCTCACTCCATTTTGGGTGTGGGGTGGACAGAGCAATCCTGCTCACCCCCACGCAGCTAAAATGCATGCAAGAGAAGAAATGTAGCCAAGTAGGTGAAGAAACACCAGTTTATGGTTCTCTTCTCTGTCCCTCCCCCCATCTGGTTTCTAGTAGCAACAAGAGCCTTCACAGGAGCAATGCATCTCCTGTGTCACACAACTGTCTCTATTCAAGTATCATTGTATTTTTGGCCTGGCCTGTGTTGAAATATCTTTCTGGCGTAGTGAAATGAGTTGAATGGGAGGGGAGGATACTCCTATCTACCCAGTTCAGAGAAAAGTTGTGCTGGTAGGAAGAGTGCTTGGTGGTGTATTTTGTGCTGAGAGAAATGGGCCGGGATTGCTCTGCTGCTCTTGCTTGTTCTCTTCTGGAAAGCAGCTCAGAGCTGTGCTGGCAAGCTGTCTCTTCTGGTGTAAGCAGGGCTCTGCCCCAGGCTCCTCTGGCTCTGTACTGCGATGTCTAAACAGATTGCTGGGTTACACGCCGAGCGTGACTGAATGCCACTGAAATGCAGTGAGCAGAATTTCACGTGCCCGCTGCCCTGTGCTTGCTAGAGGTGCGGAGGGAAGGCAGAGATGGAAGAGGACACTTCTTTATGTGGTGTGGCATGTAAAGCATTAAGCTTGTGGCAATTCCAGGCTCTACTGGAATGGGAGACTAAAGGGATCCTGTGACTCAGCTGGTGCCATGCTCTTCCTTGCTTACTTCATATGGAGGGGGAAGGTAAAGAAAGAGCAATCGGAAGGATTGCTCAAGGGACTGTCATACCTCTCGGATGGTGCAAGCATCAAAGCGAGTGAGCTCACAATTAGCCAAGAAATGACAAACAGAAGGGGCTAGATTGGCAGTAGGCAGGCAGGAAGCAAGCCAAGAGGAGAGTACGGTGGTGTACTCCTTGTCTGTCCTTCACCCACAAACGCCCTTTTAGTGTGTAGGAGTAGTACTGCTGTGTGCTCATGGTCAGTTTACTGCCTTATTGCCTTTTTCTTACTCTTCTTTTCTCTTCCTCCACTGTAACAATGAGGTGTAGTACTGAGGCGTTACAGAACCTACCGTGACAGGAAGAGCATCTTGCTTATTTTCATGGTGTCTAGTCACTCATAATCTGCTGTTTGGCTCAGTGGTGTATTGACTTGTTTGAAGAGAAATCCTATTGGTATGTGGGGACCTTGCTAATATTCTTGCTTAGTTAGGAGCGAAAATGCTGTAATGATTTTTTGGGGAGCAAGTATGTTTTCATTACTTAACAGCATCAGGCATAAGAAAGATAATACGCTGGAAAGGAGAACGACCTCATCTCTTCTGTGTATATATTAAAGGATAAGATGCTGAAGTCAAATGAGGAACTGTAGATCTTTCCATGGTGAAAGCAAGGTAGTTAATGCAGTAGTACTTAGCATTCAGGAGCTTAATTCAGCCTTGGACTTGAGAGATTTCAGCTCCTTTCCCTCCTCCTTCCTTCACGTCCTCCTTGGACAAAATATATAACATTGCATGTGCAATACCCGTTTTTTAAGGAAGCAGAGAGCATTTAGCTGAACCACAGGGAAATGCTGCACGTAGCCTTTGTTCTTGATGTGGTTTTATAACTCTGGAAACACCTGAAGTTGCTCTTCCGCCCACATCCTAGTGATGTTCCCTGCCCCACTGGGCATGTGGAGGGAAGGGGTGGCGTGTATAAGAAGCAATTCCTTTTTCTGTCCCTTTTTACCCTGTGTGTCTCTTCTGGATCATATTCTCTGCTTGGGATGTGGTTTTGCAAGTTGTTTTTTTTCCTGTGGTAAAGCTGATTTTCGAGGTTCATACTAGGCATTGGTAACCCTCAGGATGTTCTATTAGGCAATGCAGCAAATTCAGCCTGAGAAGTTGGTTATAGTCCCAAGCACCTCCGCTGCCTTTGCAACTATGTTATTATGTTTCCCTTGTGCAAAAAAAGGTTGTTTGCAAGGAGGGGTGGTTTTCATCCCAGTTCAGGACGGTTCTCAGAAATAATTTATTGGCTTGGAGAGACAGGTGTGTTTGTGCTGCAGCAGTGCAAATGAGTGGTTGTGGCTAGACCTTTTTCCAGTGGGCTAGTAAAGCTTTTACTGGATAGATCTAGAACATGGAGCAGTGAACGGGTTTGTCAGCCTGTTGAGAGCTGCCATTGTGTGCAGGTGGGAGCCTGGAAGGACAAGAACCTCATGGAATGTCTTTGCTAGTGTGGAACTCTGCCTGTGTTTACAGCATGCTCTTCTCCTGCCACAGTGTGTGGCTGTATTAGTATTCTCATGGACTTTTGCGTGACACTTAACAAGACCTTCTTTTCCAAAAAATTTTTGTGAAAATTAACACAAATTTTTTGTGCTTTTGCTTTCCAAATGAAGGTCTTGCGTTACTATCACATGTCATATTGGCTAGTCTGAAAATGGGATGTCTACTTTAAGTACCTAGATCTAAATTGTTATTAATAACAAGTTGAAAATAAGAGACTGATGCTCTCCTGCTGTGTGTTTTCTGATTTATCCTTTCTGTTTTCCCAGTACCTTTTGAGTTTATAGCTTAGTTTAATAAGCTGAAGGAATAATTGAGGACTGTCCCAGCTTGAAGGAAAAGCTTTAAAGAATGCCATACTATTCCATAAGAGTGTTTTTAAAGGCAGAAGATATGGGAGAAGCACATTTGAGAACTGAAGTTAATCATGAGGCCCAGACTGTGGGAAATGTGGCTTCCTTAGCTGCAGAGTGCACAGAACCATTTCCTTCCGGGGGTGCTGCGCATGCTCTCCATGAGTCTGGTGCTCAGCTCTGGAATTTGCTTTCATCCCTCCCTAGGTATCTGTAGAAAAAGAAGGGGGAATGATTTTTGAGTTCATTGCTACGTGACTCATTGTGAAGTCCAAATTTTGTAGAAGGATGAGAACTTTGGCTGTGTGTATCAGTTTTAGGTCAGGGTACTAGCATGTTGTTGGGGATCATACAGACAACCAGCGCTTCTAGCATCTTCCACTCCACTAGCTGGAGTCTCACCTTTTAGATTAATTTTTTGTTTTCAAGGGTGTCATTGTCATTACAGTGTGATTAATAGTGGCCAGGCACAAGGGCACAGACTTCAGAACACCACTGCTGGTACTGACTTTGATCCATTCCTCTCAAATGGACAATGTTGGACATGATGTGGGCTCAGTCACTCTGAGTGAAAGACATTTGGGTTTAGTCCCATCTATACAAAATATAACTTCTCAGGGCATGTTCACATTGTAAAGATTAAAAGCTCATGGGGCATAATAATACATGAGCATGGGGTTCGGTCCAAGATAAAAACTGCTGAGACCTAAGAATTGAAAAATTTGCCGAGATATCTGCAGTGGCTGTGCAACACTAGGATTCTGGCAGTACTGGAAGGTATGGATTGTGTCTGGGGATGTTTTTCCTTAAGAAAACTAGGGGGTATTAAAAAAATCACCACCAACCAACCAATAAAAAACCCACAACGAAATGAACACACACTCCAAAAAGCAGCTGACACAGCCATGTCTACAGTTTTGATGAACAAGTTCTGCAATACTTTAGGCTGTGTTTTGGAAGTACTGGAACTGGATTGGATATCATGGACCATTTAGGCTTGTTAAGGAAAAGATGTAGTTTGTCTGGTGACTTGTTTTTCTTTTGTTTCCTTCTTCTTCTGAATTGTTGGAAACACCAGCTGTTCATGAGACTTCTCTGTGGAGGGCTGAAGTCAGAGCTGTGGATCTTGATTGTAGACTGGGAAGGGGAAGGGAAGGTGAGATGAGATCAGATCATTATATGAAATGCACTTACATCTTCTCTTTGTTTTTCAGTGGATGAATATATTGCCATTGCTAAAGAGAAGCATGGATACAATATGGAGCAGGTAACAACCCTTTGAATACTTTATTTTAAAATATTTTTCAGCAAGCATTCAAACATGACTTCAAATGACTGCCTGGAACTGCTTCTTTCTTTCTGTACCTTCTGTGCTTTCTCCTCTACTGCTTGTCCCAAAACTGACTGTTCCTAATAGTAGCTTGTGCTCTGTGGATACGGAGTTCACCCCTAGTTTTACATCAAGAGTCAAAAGAAGAAAAATAAAACCATTATAATTTCTAATGGAGTTTGGCCATGAGTATTACGCTTCCTCTGGTGACTGCTTCTTGAGTACTTTCAGAACCCCTAAACAATGTTAAAAAGATTGGCTTATCTTTGGACAGCTGCCTGATTGCATTGCAGTTTCCAGCTGACTGCTCTGTCTCTGCTTCATGGATGTCTTGGCAGTTATTAATGAGCTGTTGAACCATCATGTGCTTTTCTGAGGCAAACCGATACCCACAGTTATTTACCTTAAAACTGTGCTGCAAATCATTTTGCATTTCACAGATGAGCACCTTGGTTGTCAGTGCAGTAACAGGGATGACTTCACCAGCGGCCACTGGTCTTAGCCAGTACCTGTAACGTCAGGATGCAAATCCTGGTCTGAGGAGCAGACCTCTCCTTTATTCCCTGTGGTCTAGGATTGTGTACTAATCTTTCCTGTGTTAACTAACAATGATTTCAAAACTTGCTAGGGAGATGAGTAGATCTGTGCCTGGGAAACTTTCTTGAATTCTGTGGAGTTTCCTCGTGCACTAGTACTTGCTCGGAAAGGGAACGCAGGGGATCTTATGACTTGTTGTATTGGCAAATCACATACTGTCTCTACAAGTACAAAAACTTGGAAGTTTATGAAATTGTTCAGACAGAGGCTGTGAGCATAGAAATGAACAATTGGGATTCTATTTAAATGATTCTGCTGTCATCCTTGAGTCAGACTTTTAGTCGTTGATACTCATGCTCAAGAAGACTTGTAGCTGAACAGGAGCACTGAAGTTGAGATAGCCAGCAAAATTTCCAGCAAAACCAGGAATGATCTGACTTGATAATTGTAGTTTCTAAGAGCAGAAAACGGCAATAAAATTACCGTGAAGGCATTAAAAGGCTGTGAACTTAAAATGAAAATAAAGATGGTAACTCTTCAGCTGATATTGGTATACCCTAGTATTGGATATTGTGGATAACATTTGCCAAGAGAGATGGTCTTGGAATAGTAGAAATGGGTTTCATTATTTTAGTGGAGAAGTGTTGTTTGGAAAGTAAAGACTGATACAGAAGACTGATGAAAATGAAGCTTGTGATTTTTAAAGAAACCCACTGAATTCTTGTGGTTTGAAAAACTTAAATTTAGCTAACAGAGATTTGCATTAATTTTGATGTTGAAAATATAGACCTCCCACTCATTCCTTGAAGTCTTTTTCTCCATTTTTCTCTCCCCCTCTGTGTACAGAAGTTGCATGACTTGCCACGTCAGACTGTAAAGTGGCTGAGCAGCTTCTAAAAGTGTCCCTACTCCTAAAAAATTTCTCATTCCTTCTGTAGCACTCTCACATAATACTCTGGAGTTAAAAACGTTTCCCAGGTCCTTTGGGATTTCCTAGAGAGCTGTGCTAGGCATTTTCAGGAAATAACTGGAGAGGATCTAGCTTGTATTGCTCTGGAAGGCACGCATTCATTTTGTATTACAGGGACAAGTGTCAAGGCTTTCAAATCAGGGGGATTTGTTGTGTCACCAAGGGAAACCCTGTCTTCAGCAGGTATCATCAGAGTTGCTGTTGGCTGGGTAACTGGACAAGCTGATAGAGACTCTCTGGGAGCCAGTAAAAGCTCACTTTAGCAATTGGCCACCATCTCTGGGCTTTGCTAGCCAAGGCAGCCCTCTCCCACGTGCGCATTCCCCTGACAACCGGTCAGTTTGCTCCTCTGTCTGGGTGGCTTGGCTAACAGTCATCATACAGAGATTGCCTTTTTCCCACCTGTGCCTACTGCCCAAAACATCCCTTTACAGGCTGAGACGTGCCAGTCTGCTGAAGGGAGTGGGAGCTGCTGGCAGGGTGCTGGGGCGTGTGCTGGCGGGTGCTCCTCTGCCCAGCGGTGTTCCCGTCCAGCTGCCTGATCCATGCCAGCCCGGCTCCCATCCCTGTCCTTTCACTCCCCTTGCCTGTGGCTGAGTGCCCTGTTGCTGGCTCTGCTGCTGTTGGATGATGGCTGGAGGCTCAGGGCTGTGCTGGTGGGAGTCCCTGCAGCCTGGCCAGCTCCAGGGCAGGCATAGGGCAGGCTCCCTGCAGGCCGGTGAGCTCCGGCAGGGCAGGTGCTTTGGCTGGGGGTGCAGACAGCTGTGAGCGGTTGTGCTGAGCTGTAGCAGTTACAGACTTTTGGAAACATTACAGTAAGTCTGGCTGTGTCCTGGGCTTTCCTGCCAGCTTTTGTCAGATACCCTAGGACAAAGGAGTCTGGGAAAGCCCTGTGCTCACCTGTGAGTGAGTGCAGAGTTCTTCCAGGGCAGCACAAGGTGGAATAGGAATACTGATCTCCTGTAAAACAAACCTGTAAGGAAAACCTTTTTGTTTACCTCTTGCTTTATGTAAGCAGCTCTCCCCTCAGTCCTCACTAACACCTCAGTGCTATTTAATTCTACCCTGCCCTCCCAAAATGTCTTTCTCCTTGTTCATCCTTTGCTTCCTCATAGGGATATCAGGTAGATCTCATATCTGGAACTGGAGGAGGATGTCAGGGGAGAGAAAACTCAGTCCTTCATGACCGCAAAATAGTTTTTTGACCCCATCCTTGCCAGAATGGCTGTGTGGCTCCTGTAACATTTTGAGTGCCTGTGCTGCAACCAAGACTACTACTTGTTCTGCATGGTGGCAGTAGGGTGGAGAAGGTGTCCAGGCAGCACTGAGAGTCCAGTAGGGTCTGGGCAAGATCTTGGATAACACTAACATTTATACGCATGCTCTCTGCAGAATCTCAGGGGTGTGAGATCCCATAAAGGAACTGCTTTTTTGCATAGCAAAGCATAATGGGGAAACCCCAATTTTGGAGGGATTTTGTAACGCTGGGCGGCCAGGGCGAAACTACTAGATGAGGGTAACTGTGGCTGCGAAACCTGAGCTGAGTTTGCATAGGGTGAGCGGGTTACTCTTACGTTTTACTCAGCATGTTAGGGATCGTTTTCACTTCACAGCAATTGTGAAAGGCTGGTTTTTAGCTCTGCAGACTCAGGCCTTCCCAAAATGACTCGTGGTGTCTGCTGGCATGCCAGAGGTAGTGTTGTGTCATAACACACAGGGGCTGTGGACCCCTGGGAGAGGGGGGCTGTGCACGAGTGTCTTGGAGACAGCAGAAGGAGAATGGTTTGTAGGTGAAGTGCAGCACAGGCACTTTGTCTTTGGAACTGAGAACCAGAGACTGCAACAGCAAAATGAGGCCTCTCTCAAGGGAACAAAAGAGCAGCCTCCAGAATGAGTGAGATTTATTCCTCCTTTGGGCCAGGGACTTTTTATCAGCAAGTCAAGGTGGTGCATGTTCTCTGCCTTGCCTTCTTCCAGTTCTTCTTTTGTTCTCTTTCCCTTTTCCCCTTCTCTCTCAGAAAGACCCCTTTAAACAACTATAAAAACCCCCAGTCAACTAAACCATCCTTCTAATTGCCAGGAAATGGAGTCCAGCACTGGAAAGAAGCTGCCTTTCGTCCAGTCTTTTTTAGGTAGACTTCCCAAGCCTTTGCTCAGCTTATCTGTGCATACTATGATCAGTAAAGCTGGAGTAATTTCTTAAGTTTTTTCTCCCACCTTTCTGTCACTAATATTTTATTACATGACGACCTGTGTGGTTTTGATAAACTTCAGGCTGGTCTTCACAGCCTAGCTGGGGGGCAGATTCCGGGTTTCTTGCACTCAGAAAAGCATCTGATGTAGCTGAGAATTAAAATTATGTAGCTCTCCCTTTCCATTTTCCAGTGATGTTTCTTTCGATTACAGTTGTCACCTTGGTGTCTGTATTATTTCTAGGCTCTTGGGATGCTGTTTTGGCACAAGCACAACATCGAGAAGTCTTTGGCAGATCTGCCAAACTTTACTCCATTCCCAGATGAGTGGACAGTGGAAGATAAGGTCTTGTTTGAACAGGCTTTCAGTTTCCATGGGAAAACCTTTCACAGGATCCAGCAGATGGTAAGTGGTGTCGCAGGAGTGGAAAAGCAGAACAGACCGTTGTCTTCAAGGCTGTTTGTGCTGAATGTGTGTCTAATGTTCTTGGGAGAGAACAGGCCAGAGGGGATGTTAGAGGAAGAATGCTACGATGAATAGAAAGAAACAATATTATTCCCAGAGTCTCTGTAGAAGTGTTTTCCTGAAGTGCTTTACTGGTTCAGGATAAACTTTGACTGTGTGATTTTTTTTTTGGTTGGAAATTACAGTTTTCAGTCCCCCATGTGCTATGGTAGTGTTTGTCTCAGCTGGAGTTCAGGCATGGTCTGTACATGCATGCCCACACATATGCAGTAAAGATCATCTCTGTGCAAAGTTGATTTCCTTTCTTACAGCCTGATTTTTAGGAATTAATTTTATTGAATGATGAAGTCTGTGCTTAATGTGATTTGGGACTGTCAGCAGATGCTGTGATGGAGGTTTGTACATCATTGCAAGCTTCAGTCCCTTACTTTTGGTTGGTAGTTGTACTGTTTTGAACATATGATTGAAGACTTCAAGGGTAGGTTTCTGCCTGAAAGGGAAGTGCTAAGGAGTGTGCAATTTTCTTTCCAAAGAGGGAGAGGATGGGACGTAAAAAAGTTCTATTAATTGTCTCTTGAGATTGTCTTCAAGTGGTTCATCACCTGGGTGGGAGCTAGACTTTGTTCTTTGCTCTCCTTCAGTAAAGCAGCCTCTTGAGTGTTCCAGCAGGACCCAGTTCCACTAGCTGTGACCCTTCAAAGTGAGCCTAGGCTGTCACAGTCTGTTCAGCCTCTCTAAAGCACATGTGACGCAGGTCTGTGTTGCTGATCCCACTGGAAAGCGAAAGGTGACTTGCCTTCCAAGGATGAAGGTCCCTTTTCAAAAGGCTGGCAGAAAGAGGCTTGTTTTTGTCATGTCCTCCTTGATGTTCCTCGTCCTTCATTGACGTTCATTTCCCAATGTTCTTGGAGTCCTAGGGTCTCCCACTCCCTCGGGTCAGGTGATGAAACTCTTGAAGAGTGAAGCTGCTTTATTCCTGTGCTCTTATATAGGAGGGAAAATAGGGCAGGGGAATGTCCTGGGGAAAAAAGAGAACATAAAGCCTGTCCTGTTGGTTGGTTAACTGCCAAAGCAAGGAATTCTCAATTCAGTTTATGTGCAGAATCATGGCTCTCTGTCCCTGAGTGAAGTGCATTCCAATACAGGGATGCCAAGCTCATGCACTGTTCCCTAGGTAATGATATTTTTTTACTGTTGCTCCCAGGAAAGTGATTCTGCATGAAAGGAATTAAATGGCACGAAGCTTTGTGTTTAGCAGGGGACAAGAATCAATGGCTCAGGAGCATATTAGTTGTTAGTTTATAGATGCTGCCCTATTAGCACCCGTGCAGATTGGAACTGAGGGAAGAAATCTCCAAAGCCAGAGAATGAAAGGCGAGTTTCATTATTTACCAGAGCTGGTTCTGATATTTTGGCACTCCTAGCACGCGTTTATAGCCAAGTGGATGTTTGTCATGAACAGCCTTGTCCCTGAGTTTGTTCTGTGGAGCTCTCTTTAATTTCAGAACACCAGCCTATTGCATGGCTGTTGGCAGCACAACATTGACTTAGCACCTGTGCTTTGCCAGCGCCAATGGATTTGTGCCTGTGTGCAGCTGTGGGCCAGAGTGGGAGTGCTGCTGTGATCTGTTATTAGAACCTGAAGTCAGTTTGCAGTTTGAGAACCAGGCTCGTCTCAAGTGAAGACTTAAACTGCAGTGTCTGAGTGAAAGAGATCTGGCTCTTGCTCAGAGTTTTGTTTTCCTCCCCACCTGCTCTGCCCTCCATACTGGATCAGATACTTAAATAAAATATGTTTTATTCGTCAGAAAAGACTGGACTTTCACCTTTTAAAAGTCCTACGTAAGAGCATCAATGTTAGAGTACCTCAAAAGTAGAGAGTTAGTCTTAATCTATGCTTTTTGGAGGCAGACTTTTCTTTTATAGCTACAGGGTAATGGCATTAGTGTAAGAGGACAAAAAAGAAAAAATATTATGTTTTCCTGTACCCTCACTTTACCATACAGTAACGTTTCACCTTTTGAAAACATCCCTTTGTTGAGACCTTTGAATAGACTTTGTCATGTGAATGGTGTGAATAAACCTATTTAACCAAACATCAAAGATATGCTTGGGATGTTTGCAATTCAGCAGTTTCTGCGATTGTTTACGTATGTCTATGTTGGCTTTTAGGTCTGTTTTGGCTTTAAAACTGTTATCTCAGTTTCAAGGCCTCATTTCAGATTTGCTCTTGCTGTGTTCCCCTGTTCTGGAGGGAACCAGCTACTTGACTGGTGAGTGGAAGCTTGCTGAGATGCTCTTTAGAGATCTTGATGTCCTAAATAGTAGGTACTAACCTGAAACACTCCCTCATAGATAATTTTTGGAAAGGTTGCAGAACTGCCTTGCTTGAGCCTATGAGAGAATCCAGTGTAAAGAGGTCAGATGTTCCTTTGAGAAACAGACCAATTGTATGCGAACTTCTGGGGATACTTTACGTATAAAAATATAAAAGGATACATGTTTAATTTACAGCTTCCTGACAAATCAATAGCCAGCCTGGTGAAATTTTACTACTCCTGGAAGAAGACGAGGACTAAAACGAGTGTGATGGACCGTCATGCCCGTAAACAAAAAAGGGAACGTGAGGAAAGGTAGGTTTGCAAGCCGAAAGGCCGTGTATTGCCACACACTGATTTCTTTAGTCTATCCCAGGAATTCCTGTTAGCTTGTAAGAAACTACATGTAGGATTTTCCCCAAAACATTTCCTGGTACCACACCTTTCCCCACCCCGCTTCCCTGCATGCTTCCCATGCTTCCCCAAAGCATGTTTTGCTTTGCTTAAAGCCAAAAGGCAGTTGGCAGTTAGCTGTGCTCCCTTTTTTGACACTGCAATTTCCCTCGAGCGGTTACAGTCCCACCATTCTAGAACTTTTTCTCTGTTACCGCTTGAGGGTTGGGAAATTGAAATTAAAGCTGTTTACAATCTGATTGGCACTAGAAAAGCTGATAAGCAGGACGGTAAAAGGAATTAATGAAAGAGCTGAAGTCTGCCTTTATTTCCTCCGTGTGATGCTCAGCAGAGTGAGAATGTGCACCTGATACAGGAAACAGGCTCCAGTGCAGGACCCTTCTCAGCCTGTGCGTATATACACGCACAGACCCTTCCTCTCCTGCCTCTTAGAAAACTGTGACCAGCATAAGGCTGCCAGGCCAAGCTCTGTTCTCTGAGAAAGATGAAGTTAAGGCTCTGGTTTTGAGTGACTGAGAAGAGGGTAGCACAGGGGAACTCAGGATGAGCTCTCTGTCTGAGCTGTTCCAGGGAGTGCTGGGTGCTTTGGGATTTGGGTGAGGCTGCTGATGTTCAGGAGATCATTAGCCACTGAGCTTTAGCAAATGAGCTTGACTCACGCTTTTTCTGCAAGCTCAGCCTCCTGGGTACCCATGCAAGCCCTTGAAGGTAGGTCAGCCAGTGGCCTTGTGCGTATTGGTGTAAGTATCTCTACAGTTACTGCCACGTGGTGACTTCACCTGGTTCTGGAACTGAAAGAGCCTCAGAAATGCAGAGGTTTCAGGTGACTGTGGGGAAGACAACTGCTCTGAACAGCAGCAACGCCATCTGTTTGATGCAGATGCCTTCTCAACCGCCTCTAAAATGCAGTTCCTGTCTTTGAAGACCAAACTCGAGGTGTGCCTGCCTTTAGAAGACTTCTGACCTAATTGGGCAAAGTTTTGCAAAGCCTTTCACCTCAGAGGAGTTGTTGCATTTCCCAGTTGGCTGTTTGCTGGCTCCACTGCATATGAGCAAGTCTTGTTTGGGAAGGGGGAAGAAATGTGTTTCTAGGGTTGAGCTGTGCTACACCAATGACTCACTCAACCTCTCCCATCTCTCCATTAGGTCAGCAATACTTGCTTAACAGGCAGGGCCGGGGAGAATACTGCCAGCCAACTTGTCCAGTATTTGGTTGGCTTTCTTTGACCTGGGACTCTTTTTCCATCCTGTTCTTTCCTCTTCTCTGCTAAGGCTGTCTATTTTTCTGCTCCCCACCCTGGATGTTGGGGTTTTTTTGTTTGTTTAGTTTTTCAGGTTTTCTTCTAATTTACAGGAGGGGAGAAATATTTATATGGAGTATGTGTTTGTCTTGTACTGTGTAGTTTAGGGTCTTTTAATACTACATCTCTCTCCTTGTTGTGTGCTCATAAATGAAATTACTGGAATTTAGAAATACACCTCTCAGTACCTATGCCTGTTTGCTGGGAAAAGTAGCACCTCAGAGCATCTGGTGAACGGGAAAGAGCTGTATGGGCTGCCATGTGCTGTAATTTTGTAACCTTTGAGGACGGCAGCTGGATTGGAAATGCTTAACTTGATTTACATCTACAGGAAGCTAAGCACTAGGCCATCAGCCTGGTGTTTGAGTTCTCTTCTTCCCCTCCATTATGTAAAATAGTCAAACCCCTACACCCCCAAAGGATTTGTCAGTGCAGCCATGCAGGGTGTGGAATCCGCGCTGGGTGAGTTTAGGGTGCCTGGATTTTCAGGTTGTACTGTGCCATTCAGTGTTGGCAGAACTTCAGAAGTTCTTTGGTTATAGCAGTCGGTGTCTACAACTGCAGAAATGAGGGGGTGGGCTTTAATCTAGCTCATGTCTGGGGAACTTGCTAGAATACAAGAGCAAACTATCAGCACATCAAGGACTGTTGTAAAAAGGCTGAAATCTGAACCTAGGTGAGAACACAAGGAAGTTCTTTTGGAGATGGGGTTAAGAGAAGAGGCAGTCTGAGGTATCTCAGTCCAATACCTCTATATCCCTTTTGTGGCTAGGCAGGGAAATTCCCCAACCCCTCAGATTGTCAATAATACAACTCTTGGTACATTCAGGACCCAATTTTCAGCAGCTTTTCTAAGTTGTATGTGAGGGGCTTTGTGTGTGCAGCTCTGGGAGGGGATGCTTGGGAGTTGATTCCCTGGAATCATCATTACCTAAACTAAATGTCTTGAGAATCGGCTGGTGAGCCAGGTGGCTTGGGAGAGCAGAAGTGGCTTGTACAAGTGACTGCTCTTGTGGAGGGTGGCAGCTCGTTCCTCCTTAGGATGTGGCTGCAGCAGGGAGATCAGCCATGTGAGTGCTGATGCCACAACCAAGCTCACCAGCACGTGCTGTGCCTGCTGTCTCCTGCTCCCTGGGAGCACAGCCCTGCCCTGCACTGGAGCTGTGACCTGCACCAGCTGATGCTCCTCAGCCCAGGCTATGAAGTTTGATATGACAAAATAGGTTAATTTTTTGATTAAAAAAAAAAAAGCTTTGATTACATCAGTTTATTTCTTCTGTTTCTGGGCATCCTCTCAAATGGTGCAATTAAGTTTGGTTGTGTACAGTGCAAAAATTCTAAATCATGAAAATGCATATGATTTAATGTCTGATTAAAATTCCACCGAAACCAGACTGGACAGGTGTGCCAGGGTCACTTTCAATATGGCCCCAATTTCATGCTTGTTACTGCTCTGTAACTGATAACATCTTTTTCTTTTCTAGGGGAGAATGAAATGTGAGGCTGTCACTGAAAAAAAAAAAAAAAAAAAAAAAAAACCAAACCTTTTCATTTTTTGTGTTTATTCTTGAGGGACTTCATCTTGTGCGTGTCTGTTTTGCTAAATATTAAGGAGTTGTATGAAATCTATGTTTTAGCTACTTGCTGTATTTTTAAGTCTTTCTTTCTGTCTCAGTTTGCCTAAAGTAAAAATGCTTAGTGTCCCATGTTCTTCAAAAGATAACTTGTGGAATTAATTTCATGTCTCTTGCCTTCATCTGTGTAGATTTATTTTGCCAAAGTTGGCTGCTGAGGAGTATTCCTGTATGCACTATCTTCAGAATTAAGAATTTATTGACTTAAACCAAAACCAAATAAAATCAACACCAACTCCCCAAAAAACCCACATCCTGAGAATAAAACTAAGGAAAACTGTTGGGCTTGCTGTGGCATTCATGCATTTGTTTTAGCATGCTATTTATAGAAAAAGAGAGCCTCACAAACTAATACAGTACTGTTTGCTTTTGTCTTCCAGTGAGGATGAAATGGAGGAAGCAAATGGAAATAACCCTATTGACATTGAAGTTGAACAAAACAAGGAGAGCAAAAAGGAGGTATAATTCTGTTTCTTACTCCTGTACAAATGGAAGTGTTTACTTACTAGCTACTTCGTGTAGAAACTGACAGTATCTAATTTTCTTTAGTGCTTTGTATAGTTGTCATACAAGAAAAGAAGAATTGTCTTCAGAATTATTCTTAGATCAAGACAAGCATAGATAAATAAGTTATTATGGATAGAGCTGGGAAAATTTAAGACTTTACCATCCCATGATAATGTACTGTGTGATTGTTTCCAGTCTCTTTTATCCTCTCTTTGGTTGTGTTAGCTTAAACCACCCTCAGTGGTTTAAATCAACCTAACTGTGTGGAGATGGAGTAGAAGCACATCCCCCTGTGGAGATGGCTTGGTGGAGGGGAAATACAACCTTTTATTCTAGGTAGACCAACAAAAGTGTGTTTATCTACACGTTAGACTCTAAGTTACATTCCTGATGTATTGAAATCCCCAGCAATGGTTGTCACTTCAGTAGGACCACGATTGCAGCTATATTGGTGAAAAGTAAAGGAGAAAGTTTTTGTGACCAGTTAATTTTGTCTGGCAGGGTGGCCTTGACCTGTTGTTACGTCAGCTCAAAATGTAGTACTTCTGTCTCACTTCAAGTACTTCATTTTCAGTGGGCATAGAGTTCTGGATGAAAATAGCCACACGAATACAACAGTTCTGAAAACCCAGCCTGTGATGCCCTACAGGAAATCATATACTTCATGTGGATAAACCTGCAGGTTGCCTGTTACTAAATAAAAACACCTTGTTCAGCAGCAGTGTGGGTTGTATGTGTGAGTTACAGGAAGATGCTTATGACCTTCTCTCCTTGAAGTTAGTTCCTTTTCCTGATTTCTTCTAGCTTGATTTCTTTCCCAGTCTCTCTCTCACAGTCATTCTATTTAATTTCTTAGTTTTTTTAAAGGTTGTATTTAGGGAAAACCCACTAGAAGTATTTTTAAATGATCTCACACAGTCAAAAAAAAGTCCTAGAGCAACAGTTTTGTCAGTCCTTGTCAGTGAGATTAATTTCTCCAACAAATAATTTTGAATGGAAATAACTGAAAAATGACAACATTGCCATCTGCTCTTCAACCAGAAGAAGGTGAAGGTGCTCTCTAGACTTTCCAGGAAAGTTTAGCTGTTGTTTCCACTAACGGGACCAGCACCCTTGATGTCTTCCTAGGGGCAGAGTGGATGTGAAGGCATTTGTAATAATCCTTACAAGAAACTGAGTTCTCAGAAGCCTCAGCAACACCCAGACAGGAAGGGTTCTCACTTGGCTAAGCTGCAGCTGTGTACTGCAGCTCTGTAGTGTTTTGTAAATAATACTATTGCCTCATTTCCCATTATTTTAATAAATTTACAGTTTAGATTTTTCTGTAAGCTCTTCAAAAGCTTGAATCTGTAAAAGAGCTCCCTTCAACCTCCTTTACTATTTCTTCCTTCCCAGCCAATGCTGACATGTTCTGAACTTGCTGCAGAAGAGGGAAAGGTAGTTCTCCACCAACTTGGCTGCATCTCTTGTAAGGCCAAACCAGATCAGATGTCTGGTTTGGACAGTTGGCATCAAGACATTTTTGCAGAAAATCTTAGTGTGTGGGAGGAGGCTGTGTGCCCTCCTTGTCACGCTGGTACAAGCCATGGCACTCCAACCAGTCTGAAACTCATGGAGCATATGCAGTCTGGCGGTGTATGCCATGGCAGGCAGCCTTGTGGGGACTTTTTGGGACAGGGATTGTGCTGGAGGGCAAAATGAAGCTGACAGCCTTCATAGCCTGTTCGGAGTTTAGCTGTGGTTGTTTAGTCTGGATAGGAGGAGAGTCAGGGGAGACCTTTATCACTCTCTGCAGCTACCTGAAGGGAGGTTGTAGCAAGGTGGAGGTTGGTCTCTTCTCCCAGGCAGCCAGTGACACAGTGAGAGAAAACGTCCTCAAGGGGAGGTTCAGGTTGGACATCAGGAAGAATTTTTTCACTGAAAGGGTGGTTCGGCATTGGAATGGGCTGCCTGGGGACCTAGCAGAGTCACCATCCCTGGAGGTGTTCAAGGAACAACTGGACATGGCAGTTAGTGCTGTGGTTTAGTTGACGAGTGTTTGGTCAAAGGTTGGATTCCATGATCTTCCAGGAGATCTTCTCCAACCTTAATGATTCAATAATTCTGATTTTACAGTACCTGACCTCAGGGCTTATTGAAATGCCTTGAGGGAGAGAGAGCAGGTAACCAGCAGGGGATAAGTTCGTTCTTGATCGTTAGGTTTCTTTTAACGATGTGGTCAGACATGCGGGGGCTATGATGTGCCAGCAGCCCAGGACTCTTACTGTAAAGAACCTCCCTGTCCCAAACCTGCAGAGATGGTTTTTTTTGGCTCTGAGACCTGTTGGTTACTATCTGACTTATCCAGTAATACTGGGATTTCTCAGTATCTGAAATCTCTCATCTGTTTCCTCTTTTGGGGATCACTGGAGGGGGAATCTTCTTCTCATTTTTTTTTTTTTACTTTCAGTGTTAGTGCAACTGTTCGGGTTTCCTTGCGTAGTGACTCCCTAATGCTGAGGTCATGACCTAGACCTGCTTTCTTTGTATCTTCCTTGTTCCTGGAAGTGCCTCCCACTTCGTCCTCTGCTTTTGTGTAGCTTGAGATAGCTTTATCTTCTTTTTACACAGTGAAATCTGTGGAAGGGAGGAAGGGAGCTTAGTATTAAGGCTTTTGTAAGACTGAAGTGCACTGGATAGCAGTGGCAATATCTAAATAAACAGGAGCACTGCTAAATCCTTTCTAAATCCCTGCATTTTAATTATCTCTGATTTTCAAAAATTGATTTAATTCTAGAGAGAAATATGTGTGGCCAGGAAAGAAGAATTTCCAGGACAGGCTAGATGTTCCAATTTTTGCTGGGGCCTAGAGGCATTTGGAGCTGTCAGAAATTGTTCTGCTGGAGCTCTGGTTCTTGTCCACAACACAAAAGAGTTTTTGCATTTTTTGAACTGTGTAAAACAGTAATTTGAAACTGCTTTCATTTTTCTTTAATGTTGAGGCTTGTGGGATGTTTGCACTGCAGGCATTGCCTGTTGGTCACCTGATGGCCTGAACCTGTAGTGAGGAATTGCTGCATGGTCCTGGGAAGCAATGTATGTAGATGAAATATGAATGGATCTGAAATGTCTGTCCATGCTGAATAATTTACCTGGCCCAGTTATCAAAGTGCTTCCTTCTGAAGCAGAGAGCAGAGCTTACCTCTCTTGTTCATAGCTATGCCAGTCTGGTTTCTCCTGCTCATCACTCCTGTCTGCAAAGAGAAATAGGGGTATCCCTCCTGCAATGGCAAGAGTTACCTCTTGCCTCTGGGCTTGCCCTAGGCATCATATCTCATGGAATACCAATGGATGGAAGAAAAAGGTTGAGAGGAGGCAGTTGTCCACACTGCTGCTGTGGGGCTCCGGCCATTGTGCCCATGAGGAGGGTGAAAGCTTTTATCTGTGGCAGCTGTGCTGGAGTCCTTTGGGAGTCAGAACCTCATACTTGGGGTTTGGTGCTCAGCCTCATGTGGTTTCAGATGCAAGCATTGTATGCTAATGAGCAAATGCCACAAACTGTGTAGAAACTGCATGTGGCTGCAAATTAGGAGGAAAACAATAGCACCAAGTGAAGCCAATGTGTTTAAAGCTGGCAGTGATCAAGCAGAGGATTCAGATATACAGCCTCCCCTCTCTGCTTTTTCTCTCCTTGCCACCCTTCTTCTGTTCTGTGTTCTTGGCCAGGCTACAATCACTGGGTAATAAATCTTAGGTGTGAGTTGATTGTTGAATATAACTTCTGGAAGAAATGGTTTTGCTGTCTTAGAATCAGGTGTGCTCTTGAAGGATCTGTAGTATAGTGTCTTGGCTAATCTACCTCTCTTTGCTTTAGACATAAGGGATAAAAATAGTAAGTGGTCTGTGAAATACTCCCTTTTCCAAAAAAGACTTAAAGTTTGTTTTAGGTAAAACTGCACCATTTTGATGGAACAATTGATACACAAGTGCTATGCAAGAAAACCTGGCTTCCAAGAAATGGTGTAACAGTCTAAGAATTATCCCGTTGTCACCTCACTCCTTTGTCTTTTGCCTTTAAATAAATTTGGTTTATTCCTTCTCCTGTCTGGCAGGTAGTAAAACAAGTCTCAGTAAACTGTTTTAGTTGTGTTCTTCCCATCTCCACACTTCACTTTGTTTCCTTCTGGTGTTAGTTAAACTAGTGTTCAGACCTGATGATGAAAACATGAAGAGGGGTTTTGGAGGTTTGAAAATAACCAGAACATTTAACAAATGCAAAATTGGGCATCTGTCTCCCAAAATGAGAATGGGCAGAGAATGCAACCACAGTATCTCTGTAAACACTGAAAGCTGCTAAAGGAAAGGAGAGATTTGTATAAAATAGTTTGTATGACATGCCACTTAAAGCAAAAATGTCTTCCTGTCCGCAAACTGGCTTTGTCGTTCTCCAGCCTTTGATGGTGGCTAAAAGTCAGAGTAACAGAATGGTTTGAGCTGGAAGGGGTTTCTAAAGATACCTAGTTTGGTAAAATGACTGCTGTTTGCCAGGTGCCGCCTGCTGAAACTGTCCCTCAGGTGAAGAAGGAGAAGCACAGTACACAGGCCAAGAACAGAGCAAAGAGGAAACCTCCCAAAGGAATGTTCCTTTCCCAGGAAGATGTGGAGGCTGTTTCTGCCAACGCAACAGCTGCTACCACTGTACTCAGACAACTGGACATGGAATTAGTCTCAATCAAACGACAGGTATGAACGGGATCATACAGGAGTAACTGCTGCTTTTGCTGGTAGTGCCTATTGCAGTCTGTAAAGTTGGCAGGAATTTGTAGCTTGGCAGTGATGATGCACAACGCTGCAGGCCTTAGCTTACAAACTGCTGTCCTTGTGCTCTGGGATTTACATCTCTTATGTTTTAGTACTGTGGGCAAGCCTACTTTAGACCTGAAGTTGAAGCAAGGAAAAGTTCATAGGAGGGACTTGAAGGAATATTTGTTGGCACTTAGCTTTTCTTGCAGTTCAGAATTCCTTCTGTTTTAACTGTAACTTTCCTCAGGTGACATTGGTTTCAGCAGTATCTGATTTCCATCTACAGCAGCTGTTTCCTTTGCCTTTTCATGTGGTACTTTTAGAAGTGGCAGATATGTTTGGCTTAGTCTTTCCTAGACAGATACCATACAATGTATCCCTATGTATCTTTTGCTTCCCTGATGGATCTGCCTTTTAAACAAATGTTTTCCAAACATCTGTGAGTAAAGACAAGTTTGCTACATGAGTTTGTTGCCTAGATCTGAGCATTTTGCTGTTTCTAAAGCAGAGATCTGTCTCAAGCTCTTTATTAAACTTAATAGAATTGGTATTTTGGCCCGAAGCCTTTTTCTTGGCACTCTGGGAGAAGCTGAACTCTTTAGCAGTCTTTGATTCATTACTTGCTGCAAATGGGGTTGGTCTTCTTATGCTGGGCTTTATACAGACCTGGAAGTTGGGGCAGTTCTTGCTCCGGAGAACTTGTAGACAGCAGAGAATAAATTTAATGAGATCTTCTGATTTGCCAGCTGCTCCTGCTTTACATTATTACAATGTAGCAAACTTCCTTTTTGGAAAAGGTAGGCTGTGAGAAAAACTGGGAGGCTGAGCTTATGAGGTTCCTGCCAAGGCTGCTGGAAAAAGCCTTGTCCGAAGATATTTTTTAATCCTTCTTAAAGGGATGAAACTTTATTTTCAGATTCAGAATATCAAACAGACAAACAGCGCGCTCAAAGAAAAACTTGAAGGTGGTATAGAACAATACAGACTTCCAGAGGTGAGATCATTTTCTGACCTTTGTTAATTGTGAAGGTAAATGCTAATGATATACTTTGACTAACAGTTAATTCTTTGTTGCACTTTTGAAAGGTTTTTATGAGCTCAGATACAAGTGAAATTGTATAAATGAAGTTACCTAATTTTTTTTTTTTTGCTGTCTAGGTCGTCCAGAAGTTTAATGCACGTTGGACCACAGATGAGCAGCTTCTTGCTGTACAAGGTATGGCAGTACAAGTTTATTTGTACTTCAGTTGTTGATAGTCAAAACCCTGCTGCATTTCAGGGCTGAGTTTCCCATCAGTGGCTGAGGAAGGAGGACTTTGACATTGCCGTGTACTAATGCCCGAAGAATGTATTTGAACAAGGAAACAATACTCCCCCTTCCCCTCCCTGGGCAATATAAATGGCATCGTATGAATGTTTGCAAATTCTGTCTGCTTGTCCAAGCTTTCAGAAAGTGAAACTGCTGGAGTCACTGCTGTGCTCTTTGCCTGTGTAACATTTCAAGCAGTACAGGCAGATTTATGCAGGTCTTGTACATTTGACTCTGCCCATCTTTTACTGCACCTCTATTTTCTTCTCCAGGGCTGGTCTTAACTGTGTCTCTTGCCCAGTTTAGACTTTTTTTTTATCATGGATTAATCTGAAGGAGGTTTGAAAGGCTGAACTTGACAGAAGTTCAGCTTTGGATCTTTATGCTGTGACTTGGGCCTGATTTGTGGTCTTTGTGGAAATAACACACTGCTTTTGTTTTTCTTTTTGTTGCTTTTAGCAATCAGGAAATATGGCCGAGACTTTCAGGCAATCTCTGATGTGATTGGAAACAAATCTGTGGTGCAAGTGAAAAACTTTTTTGTAAATTATCGACGTCGTTTCAACATAGATGAAGTCCTACAGGAGTGGGAGGCAGAGCATGGCAAAGAGGAGACAAATGGAACCAATAGCCAGAAGCCTGTAAAATCCCCTGATAATTCCACTAAAATGTCTGAAGAGGAAGATGAGGTAAATCCAGTTTAAAAGTCACATAAAATTCCCAATCTGAGCTCAGTTCAGGAATATGTGTGTGTGTGTTTATATGTATAGTCTTTGCAAAAGCCATTTTTGTCAATCTTCAATCTATGCATATTTCACTTCATCTGGATATACAGTGCCAGTACTGATTTGGGGAATTGCGAAATCCAGGCTTGTATGGAAGTGGAAGGAGAACAGTAAATTTACAGCCCTCTGACAGGATGTGTATCTCATCAGAATGTGGATGTTTTAATACCTCTTGCTACTGAAACCCCATGCATCTTTATCTCACTTGGATGTTTTCCCTGCACTCAGTTCTCCCAGCTCTTTTAGGTTTGGCTTTGTGGGACCATACAGTCTTCTGAGCCAAAGCTTCCTCTTTCATTTTGGTGAGTGGTTTCACTCGAAAGAAGGGAAGAAAGCTATAAGCAAGATGAGTGTGTGAAACTTCACTCTGGAATTACCTAAAGGCAAAGTTTCCTTGATTTTACAGCTGTTTCTGTGAAGAGAGGAATTCTAGAAACAGCCTCTCTTTGATGGAGGTTCAGAGTTAAAACTTCTCCAAAGGCCATGTAGGTTTGAAGTAAACAAAGAGATTGTAGGATGTTTAAGTCTGGAAGTTAGTTACAAAAATTTAGTATTAGCACGGAAGACTAGTATTTAGTTCTGCAGAAGAAAACCCTGGTAGAGGTTTTTCTGATCAAGTCTGATCAAGGACTCCCTTTGGCCTAATTTATAAGATAGCTTGGTGCAAAAGCTGTGTATTGTAAACGCAAGCACAGTCAACAGCATAAGGTGAAGTTTGGTCATGCATGGAGTAAAGACTTCTCAGTGTGCTGTATATTTTTGTTGCTCTGATTAGGGCTAGATCACTTGGACATTGTCCTTCTGACATTCAAAAAGCAGAACTTCACTGCTTCACAAAACCTAATAACATGCTATTTAAAGATGCTTATATTTGGGAACTAAGGCCAAAGGTATGACAGATGAATAAAACCAAACTCAGAAAACTTGCCCTCACAGGAGGGTGTGAGTGAAATTGTCCCATTCTTCCAGAATTTAGAGGTGGAGCAAAGCAGCATTGGTGCTAGTACACAAGTTGAAAGATTTGTGGCTCTTGTCACTGTCTTTTCCTGTGACCTGTAGAATTATGTGTTGGTAATGCATAGCTTTTCTTCTCTGAGCCTTTTGAGATTCTTCCTAGCTTCAAATACACCCTTGCTTCTGAAAGCTGAGGTCAAAAAAGG
Organism: Melanocharis versteri; assembly: GCA_013397845.1. Lineage (NCBI taxonomy): Eukaryota > Metazoa > Chordata > Aves > Passeriformes > Melanocharitidae > Melanocharis > Melanocharis versteri. The sequence continues at coordinate 496,773 of VZTG01010081.1, read as the reverse complement.
GGAGTCTCACTTGACATAGGGAAAAAATGGCTTCAGCAGGAACTGGAGTGGGCCGATGTGGCCAAGTGTATGGATACTGGAGCAGTGAGGATCCCAAACGAGCTGGGAGAGTTGACAGCAAGATCTGGTAGAATCACTACTAGAGCAGCAGTTGTGATCCCCAGGCTAGTGATGGAAAGTGCCCACTTTGGAGCAGACCAAGTGCTGAGTGGTGGGAAGCAGACCAAAAGAAGCTGTGAGTGTGGTGCTCCTGCCGTCAGAGGTGGCGTAAGCACAGTGCTGACTGGGTGCCTGTCTCAGTGCTTCTGAGTGAAGCGTCATCGGGGTTATGACACAGGTGACCTGCATGGGCTGGGAGCGGGTTCCTGGTCCCTCCTGAGCTGTGCAGTGCTGCATGGCTGGTGCCTGCTCTTGAGGGCACTTGCACAGGCAGTCTCTGGTCTCAGGTGGACTCAGCAGTAGCCAGAAGACTTTGCTGGCCTGACACTGAACTCCCTTGGGTGCTTTCTTCCCCGGCATGCCTTGGATGTCTGGCCACCAGCCTAGTGAAAGGTTCACCAGGCCTCTGAGGGCTTTGGGCATTTCCATAGCAAGTGGCCATAGTTCCTTTTATTTGAACAGGGGACATGAGGCTGCTGGTTATAAAGCAGCATCAACCCCAGTCTTAATTCCTGTGTGTTTATATTCCCAACAACAAATCCCAGTGTGCCTCAGAATAGGGAAAGCTGTTGGAATTCCTCCCATGTGCCAAGGCTGTCTGTTTTGTCACTGTCAGTACCATGGATCTGGGCTGAAGTTTGGAGATGCAAGAAAGCCTATCTGTATTCATTTTAAACTAAACGTCTGCTTTTTCTCCCCCCTTCCCTCCAGGCTACTTCTGTTCTTGATGTCAGATATGCATCTGCTTCGTGAGAAGGTGCTGTAGCCTAGAACAATTTGTGTTGACTACTGTGTTATCCAGGATATCAGGTATTAGCAAACCTCAGACAGCCATCTGCATCATATCTGTGGACAAGCAGCTATTACCAAAAAAAAGGCAAACGCTTCCAGTCCTGTGCTACATCTGCCTTAATCTCCCCTCATTCCTCCATACTGCCTCCACTTTCTTTCAAAAGCACCCAGGTAGCTCAGCTCTCCATTTCACCAACGTCATGCTTAAGCATGGGGACTTCTAGAACCAGTAACACCTGTCTATAGATTTTGACCAACCTGCAAAACAAGGAGCTCCTTAGCAGCCCCACAGTAACTCTACACATTAGGAGTCCTTATAATACTTGGTCCGTAGGGTATAAGTATGTATTGCTGCATGGCCTTGTGGTCTCCGCTTCCTGTGTATTCTTACGATGACACTATGATTAGTGAGCTTTCTATAAAGGAGGGGCCTGTGCACATGCCAGCCGTGTCAGGTGTGTTCTGCAGTGACGGGACATGTTAGCAAGCAATCATGAATAATGCAAAGTGATAGGAAATGTTATGTCTAAGGTTTGGTCAGTCCAAGGTTGTAGATGTAACTCATTACACTTCTGGTTTGTGCAATTCTTTCCACTGTATTTGTGTGTTCTTGCTTCATAGAAAGCTCCCTAATTGAGCATTTTATTCCTGTATATTTTAATGGCTTTTATTTAGTGCAAAAGGGAATACTTAACCTGAAACTGTTTGATACGCTATTTAACCCCTGGCATTCAGCATTTGCATTGTAACTTGTTAAGTGAGTGCTACACAACTTTCTTTTTCCTGATCCTCTGTGGGATTAAGTCAAAACAACTTTCTCTGGTGCCTCTCCTTTTGGGGAATATGTGCCTTTTTGCATTTGGCTACCATAGATCACTTTCTGTCCCAGTGTCTCATTCCTCTTCAGAGCGCTGTTTGCCAAAGACATCAAACTGCTTCTCCCACTGGAAGTTTGGATGAGGGTTGGAGCAGAAAATTCAACCTTCAAGAGTTTTTGGTTTCTTGGAAGTGTAATGGAGAAGAACCGGGTTAATTTTCATTGGCCATTTTAACCCTTCTGAAGCACACATCGCTTTCATGTTCTGAACCAAAATATGCAATTTAAAATCTAAGAGGTGCTTTTCCAAATACTTGGTGCATGCAGCTTTCAAACCCCAGCCCTCTGCTCGGGTGGCCCGTGCTGTGGCCTATCTAGCTGGCTTGAACTGGAACTGTTCTTGCAAGTCCCCGTGGGAGGACTTTGCACCTTGAACAAGGTGGTTGCTGACTGCCGAGCAGACAGTGTCCAGGGAAGCTGGAAGCAGCAGTATTACTTCTTGTCCAATGGAAAGCTGCAAAATAACACTAGTCACAAAGCATTTAAAAATGGTTAATTTAATGATGTTGGAAGAAACCACCAGGTGTCTTTGCAGGTGGAAAAAAGGACCTTTCTTGCCTCTCTTCCTCTGCAGAGGATTCAAGCCAGGATGGCACACAGTGATGTACAGCACCAGCCTTTCTTAACACAGCTCGAAATGAGCTAGCCTGTGGCCTGGCCTGCAGCTGAGGTTGGTGGAGCTCGGGGCCAAGCCCTGGACTCGGTGCTGAGGTTTGGCTGCTGGGCTGTGCCATGCTGTGTGCTGTGGTGGCTCTGCTCTCTGTACCCGAGCAGGGCAGGCTAATGCCAGCTGGGCAACAGAGCTGGCTCTGGCACCTCCTGCAGTGTGGTCACAGCCCAAGGAAAGGCAGGGGACGTGGCCTCTTGTAGCGCTGAGGTGTGGTCTTCCCCTTGGGCCGTGGGTGAGGAAAGTAATTCAGCATCAGAAACTGGGCAGCAACACACAGGCACAGCACAGGTAGAGATTTCCTAGGGCAGGTTAGAGTGTGGAGCCCCAGAAGGGCCTGTTGCAGCCGCTTGGCAGCTGTTTCGGAGCCGTTCCATTCCAGTAGCTCCAGAGAGATCCTCTGAGGCGATGGGAGGATGGAAGGGAGCTATTCCCTTTCCTCTGTATTGCTGTCTGTGTCTCTGCAGCTGTTGCTGTGAACTGGCAGCTCTGGTGGCTCAGATGTTCCTTCAGACCTGTGCCAGTTGGAGCTGGGAGTCTCTTGTGGGAAGGAATGCTAGGTGTTAGCCAGTGTGAATTAGGAGTAAAGACCGGGCAAATAGCACTGTGAATCCAGTTGACAGTTGTGGTTTAAAGCAATGCTGCTCTTTAGAAACACTCTAGTATTAAGTATTAAACCTCCTGCTGGTACCAATGCATGGAAACAGGTCCTCACCGGTGTGGGAGCTCGCATCCCAGCTGGGAGAACTCATCAGGAGAGGCTTCTGCTGGAGACTTAGGTACCTGTGAGGACTTCTCATTGGTTTTTGCCCTCAAATCTGTCCATCTTATGATCAGAAAAGTTGTGTTTTGGCTTCATCCCCGTGGGGTAGGGGGAAACGTGTATAATTTGTGATATTAGGAAGAAAAAAGTTGTTTAATTACTTTTCAGTTGACTGCTATCTTATTGTAGTTGATACATGCAATATAATAGCACTGTATTTTAAACGTTTAGTTTTTTACATTCTCTTGAACTATGTTTTTAAATGCGATAAAATCATTTTAGCTTTTGAAATGGTTTGACCTTGTTTAGGTGAAGACCCTCTTTTTCTTTTGTTAAATGGGTCAAGCATTAGATACATCAACTGGTTGCATTCTGACTAGAAGGGTCCACAAAGATAACTGCATAAGATAGAATATTCACATAAATTTTGTTTCTTAAACTATCAATGTGAATGTCATAATTATATATATTTTGTGGAAAATGGGAAATTATTTCTCCTAAGTATAAGTTATTGTGCAAAATATGGTATCGTTAAAGAAAATGATAGTTTAAGTTTTAGTTTTAGAAATCTTAAAGATATAAAAGTGTATTGCATATGCATAAACAAATTTCATTTGTTCTATTTAATTTTTATGTAGTTGTGTAAAGTGCTAGGTAACTTCTTTTTTCACTTATCCATTAAAACAACCTTGTTACTTGAATATTCGTGTTTAACTGGTTTGAAACAGTGATCAATTTTTGTAATATAATCTTATAACCAAGGGAAAAAAATACACGCCTCAGTTGTGCTTAACAGTAAAGCAACAATGTACAATCAGATGCTTAAGACCATAGTAGCCATACCTGGTAGTGCAACCACAATGGTTGTGTCTCGATATATTTAATACCAATGGGGATAATGGTTTCTTAATATATTTTTACAAGTTTGCAACCAGGAAGACCCCATAAATATCCACTAGAACACTTTTTTAATAGTTAAAATAAGAGTGAAACTCTTACTCTCTTAAAGCAATGTCCTGACAAACATTTTTCTTTCCTGTACAAATACATCAGAAACATTATGTATTAAAATATGCTCATTGTCACTTTAAAGTTCAGTTCTTATTCTATGAAATCGCTAATATGCTGTTGGTATTCTTGCACACCAAATATGAGCCAAACAGTGCATTACACTAACTTGATCACTGGGTTTGTGAACAAAAATCTCCAAGTCGATGAAATGCAAAAATATCATAGGAGATTTTTTTGGATAATGCGTTTATTTTTCAAATTGGTATGAATTTGTGCATAGCCCATTCAGTGCTGAGCGGGCTGATATTTTACAAAAAAAAGAGAAAAATTATTTTATTAGCTCCAGCTTGTCTTCAGTAAGTCAAAATCTAGTGATCTTGTGCAATGCCCCTAAAGCAAATACTTTCTGCCACTCCCTGGATTAATGCAGCTTTTCCTGTTGATAGTAAAGCACAATTGCAGTGAAAGTTACAGTTCAGAAGATGGAAGGTCAGTATAGTCTATGCATGTTGTATAATAATGAGTGTTTACATTCATATTCTCCTAAAATAAAATTTATACTGGAGTGTATAGTATTCCATTATGTAGATTTTATCGATTTTGTTAACTGCTTATAGATTGCTTAAAAGAAGTTTTTTCAAGATTTTAAAAGATGTATAAGGTTAAGTTTGCAAATATAATGGAAATGCTGTATAGCTTTTGAAGTGACGAAATACTCGTTGGGATTTTAAAGAAAGTATGTTGTAATAATGCTGTTGTAAGTAATATTTTAAATGTCTTTTTTGCCTGTTTTCTATTATTCAGCACACTTACTGTGATGAATGTTCATAGCATTATAAAATTGCTTAGCCACTGAAAAGTAACATTTGGTTTTGGATTATTTTACTGTATGAGGAATTATAGTGGGGTAAATTCCTTTGTGAAATTCTACATAATTCATTTTTCTATGATTTCCAATGTTTGCTGACATCAAATAAAATTTTTTCAAGCCATTGATGTAATAAAATATGTAGTAAAATGTTATTGATGTAGAGTGTGGTTCTGATGTGTAACTGACCCTGTACCTTTCAGATTTTGGTCAGGAGGTGCAAAAGGGGTTTTCCCTTTCCTGACAGTGTCATCCTTAAGATAAGGAGGACCTGAAGAATAAACTGCCGCCTCTTTGGTTCGTGTAAAAAGCACTTGGCTGTACAAGTTAACACGATTGTCATCTTTGTCCTACAATGAAAGAAACACATTTAAAATATACAGGAAAAGGCAACACTTGCCCTCAAAGCTTAGCAGTGTGCAGTGTTGCTATTGAAGATGCTTGAAAGGGCAGGAAATTTTGCAGCTTGGAACTTTCAGGAAGATCATGTTTTCTGTCTTCACACGCTGGGTGCTGCTAAGCACTAAACGCAGAAGCACAGACAAGACTTTATGGGGCTGTTTGGGGGAAGCTGCTTCGAGCAGGCAGGTCCCAGCAGGGCTCTGGGAGCCCAGGGTTAGTGCAGGGCAGGTGACGAGTTCTCTGCTTTGCTCGTGTGTGTTAGAGGCAGCAGAACTCCTACAGCAGGACACTGGTGGTTTCCAGCTCTGCAGCCTATGGAGGGCAGGAATTAGTCATGCCTTTCTATATTGTAAAGCAAAGCGGTGGGGAAGGAGATGGATTTGGGGTTTTGGAAGAACAGGCAGCATTTTTGGGAGCTGAGGGCGTTTCCTTACTGGAAAGCATTCCTTGTAATTTTCCTGCTGGTAGAGAATACAGTACCAATATTGTAAGGTAGCAGTCTGCAAGCACTTAGACCTTCAATACAAACCAGCCCTTCTTGCCCATGTGCCTCCCAACCCCAAAGTAAAACAAAGAGAAACAACTGAAAAAGAAGGAACTTCCTTTCAATGAGGGAGCATAAGAAGGTGAGGAAATGGGGACTTCCCCTGCCTGAACACATACTCTTCTGAGGAGTCTGGAAGCAAAGGTAAAGTGGTGATAATACCACTGTTTTTGAAAACACAGGCGCTGCATCTGTGCTTGGTAATGGTATGTATTTGTAAATGGGAATGCAACGTTGAATTAATGCTCTATTATTCCTGATAGCCTGTCCTACATAAAAAAATTGGAATCTGAACATGGTGGCACCGAGCACAGCTCCCCCTTAGAGTAGGAGCTGCCTTGCAGGATGTGGTACAAGCTGGAGTTCAGGCTGAAAGGGAAGACTTCAGTGTTGGTGCTGCTGTGTGTGCTGAGATCTTAATCTGATCCCCAAGTATCAGCTTTATGAAGTAACAGTATAAACCTGGATTTAATTTCATAAACCATCTTCCAGTCTGAAAGATGCAGAGTGATGTTTGAGAGAGAAAACCAGGTACCAAACCTATTACCCACCTCTGAAGCATGCTCTGGCTTAGCCACCCAAATAACCTTTGAAGTAGTAAGAGCGAATGTAATTTCTGGTCTTGCTTTTAGTAAACAGTCAACAAAATATATATGTACAAACAAAATCAAAAACATTTCTGCAAAGGGCCTGCTGACAGTGGTAGAGAAATTGTTTTACTGCAGAAGAACGAAGGAGAGAATCACTGTAAAATTTTATGGGGACTAAGTTTCTAAGGTTATCAAGAAAGGAATTCTTGAGGACAGTAGTGTAGAGGAGATCTGAGCGTTGATAAATAGAGAAATCACCTGGAAGTTTCCCCTACTGAAAGGGGAGAAGTTTGGATGGAGGAAGGCTGCAGCCTAGCCTAACAAGGGCAGCAAAGGGCAGGATTTTCTGATTTGGTTAAAAACATTGACTGGATAAGGAGTTCACACTGAGCAGATCAGGAAATGAGAGTCATGTCGTGCTGACTTCTTGTTTGTAGCTGGAGATGAGGGAGAGGCGAGGTGTTTGTCCTAATTCTGGACATGTTCTTAGTTTTCGTGAAGGTAGTTTGCAACAGGAGAAGGTGTGTGGAATGATGGAAATGAAATGTGAACTGGGAGATGCTTTTCCCTCTCTGCACACTTTGGGGGAACAGACCTAATTTGTCTGACATCTAGCATATGAGACTGTGGCTTAGCAAGACCTGAATAAGCTTTTGAAATGGAAGATGAGACTGTGTGTGTGACAAAACTGAACTGATTTCTAAAAGAAAAAGATGAATAGGAGATCTCAGCAGCTGCAGACTTCTTAAAGCTGCCTTGTGTAATCAAGGTTTAGAATAAGACGTGATGGAAGGTGAATTAATGGAATAGAAGAATAGGTGCAGTGGGTTTGCCAGAGATCCACGTGTGCCTGACTAGTCTATGGCGAGGTGCAGGATTCATCAGTGGATAAGGATATCACTGCCTGAGCTCGCTGTCCAGAATCCCTTAGAGAGAAATAAGCTTTTCTAGGGTATAATTAATTTAATCCTAAATTAGATGTTGAAAACTGATCTAATGTATTACATCCTGAAAGCGCTTATTCCCTTCCTTATTATAGATCAAGGTAGAGCCTAGGGCTCTGTCTCTGATGTGGGAGCTGGACATTAACCACACTGGTGCCATGGCTGCCTGGGCTTAACCCAAGAGGGGACAAGGACTTGGACTCCTTGCTGCAGTGCTGGGCATTGTGCTTGGAGCTGGGCAGAGAAATGTTGATGCTTCATATCAATGCTTTGGAAAGTTCCTCTGGGGTTTTGTGTTCCTGACACAAGAGACAGTGGGGAATCTGGGATGGTTGGAAGCTTCTGGAGCTTCTAGATAAGTTATGTCCTCCTCAAGATCCCAAATTTTCATTGTTTGTTGAAATTTGCCTCTGATTACCAAACTAGCTCCCCATTGGCTTGGAACCTTTCAGGTGCTTTGGAATGTACCTTTATTGTGTGGGGAACCTCACTGTGCCAAATTTCTATTCCATTGAGCCCTTTTGAAGGGATAGCTCAGGTAAGAAGTGCACTGTGAAGAAGTGTCACTAGTGCTGAAAATATTATACTGGTATATTTTCTACCATGTTTAGCCTTTCCAGTACAACTTTAGGGACAGCTTTTCTAATGCCAGAAGTTTGTTTCTCTTATCAATATGTTGTGCTGTTAATGCTCTCAAAAAAAAAAAAAAATTAAAACCAACTATTAATAAACCAAACCCAAAAGCAGTCAATTGGATGTTCTCCTTTAAGCTAATTCCCTTTTGCTGTGTGACTGATTCTCCCCCTTGTACGGTCAAGTCTCACTGGCACAAATATTCTGAGAAGATAACTTTTAAGCTTAAACAAATTATCCTTTAAAAGTGTTTGTATAAAGATTTCAGTTTCTGCAATTAATCACGGGAGGCCATGAGTTCAGTGCCGTGCTTTACTTGGGAAGCAAACAATACCCAGTGCCTGTGCTCCATCACAAGCAGCCTCTCGCTTTGACTTTCAATGAGTGACCCAGAACCACAGTGGGATTTAGCAGCAGAAAAATAATTTAAGAGAACTGTTCCATGCACACAGGGAAGATAAACTAGTCAAGCAATTTGTTATGAACAATGCCTTTAGCCCAAGGCATGGATGGATAACTTCTCTTCCTCATGGTTTTATTTTAGTGCATTGTTAGCAGTGAGTGCTGGGATCTGCCAGGGCTCCAGATTTGTGGTTCAGCATTCAGTGTCAAGAAAAAAAGATCATAATAAATATCAACGGACTTGCATCTTCTCTTCCCTCAAATGTGCACTGCCTAGGGCCTCCAGAATGAGAAATACACTGAGTCCTCTTCTGCCAGCCTGGTTCCCAAGGTGCAGAGAAAATCTCTTACAATAAGAGGAGAAAACTTGATTTTGCGTGTGTGTGTGTGTATGTGTGTGTATGTGTGTGTATATATATATATATATATATATATAAAACTTATGACTCCCTAATTTTTGCTGGATTTCCCAAGGTATTTTTGTATTAATGCTTTAAACTGTAAGTCCCCAAATGAGGGGGTGTAGCCCCTGCTACAGGCATTAAAAAAATAAGGAGCCTAATCCAAGCTTTGTTAGGTGCATTTACATAGTCTGCAGTGAGAGTTGGATCAGGTGGATAGTAAATAACTTCATAATGTTATAGCAAATGCAGTTTTAAATGATTACCTGTCAGCCTCTCATTATGTGTGGGCCAAGCAGAAACTTGACAAGGACGTGCCTTGCTAATGAGGGGACGAGTGCTGTGAGGAGCAGCAAGGTTTCAGCAATGCTTTATCGACTCGAGAGAGCGTCCAGCTCCTCAAATGGCTTCCTTGTTAGCCAGTGGACCTGTTTTGAGGACACAGAGGAGGGAATTATGTTGCATTCATGAAACATTTTCCTTTTCGCTTTGTCCACTGGAGATGGTCATTTCGTGGACTGAACTGGGTAATCTCAAGGATTTCACTAGTAATTGTGCTAACAAGAAGGCTGTGAATGTGGTCCAGTTTTCCATCCTTCTGCAATGTTTTGCTTCTGTAATGAAAAGAAAAAGTTATCTGTAAAAAGAAGCAAAGAGGGGGTTTGTGATTTTTGTTGCTCTTCTTGCATTTAAAGATTGCCATAAAGCAGTGGAATCATCTCTGTTTCTCTTGTAAAGGTGCATTTTTTCATTTAGTAACTCAGTTTTGTTTCTACAGCCTCCTGGGATGGAGAGGTCACAGTGCTGTATAAATGAAAGCTGAGTAATTGAGATGGTTTTCAATGTTTTTACATTTTACTAAAAAGTTTAATGTTTACTTAATGGCCTGTAAACCCTCAGGAGAATATGTCTTTGTTTAAAAATTCAGAACCTACTCAAGGCTTCAAACAACTGCTGGTTGCTTGAGGGGACTCACAGCATTGCTGCAAGTCGCTAACATGCTCAGGGAGGTGGAGCAAAACTATAATTGCTGCTAATTTCTGCCAAACCTAAGTCAAGGTTAACTCACCCATGAGCTGACATCTGCAGATGGGCAGTATTAGGATGTGTCCTTCCCATGGATTAGTCAGTCCTAGAATAATGACCAGTTAGGGCTTGCATTGCCAACCCGTGGGTGTTTGGGAGGTAAAACCCTTAACTAATGTTTCACAGATAGAGAAGAGCAGTTATGTACCTAAGGAAGAGACATTTCCTAATCCTTGTGGTGCATGGCCACCAGAAGCCCCAGAATGTCATTTTAGGCAGTGCGATCAAGCAAGGTGTTGCAAAAGAGGTTTGTGGTGGATGTTGTCTAATAGCAAAGGGTTATTTTTGGCTGGTGTAAGACAAGCCCCATGAAGAGTCGATGCTGGTGGGAAGGGGCTGACTTGAGCTGCATGTGGCTGTGAGGGTGTCCCTGTTGGAGGCACATCACAGAGGCTGAGGTTGTGTAGCAGACTGGAGAGATGGGGCCTTGGCTGGATGCAAGAGGCTTCTGGAGAGAGATGTCAGCATGGACTTGCTCTCTGAAGGCTGAAGTTCTCTGACACTAGATGGATATTGCCCTTGGTGTTGGCTTATGCCTTGGCAATGATGGTATTTTTAGCAGGTTTTTCTGGAAACTCCTAACCAGGCAAAATCAAAGCACAGAGTAAAGTTGGAGAGCACAAGAGGAATGTCTTGATATTACACACGTCAACAAGACTGCTGGGCTGTGCTCCAGCTGCAGATTAGCGTGGGTGTCTAGAAATCAACAAAAGGTACCTGGAACCTATCCTGGGAGCAGTGGAAGCACCATCACAGTCTGTGGGGGAGTTTGGGCTTGGGACTGCTGCCATGATCCTATCTCTAAGGCCGTTCCTGAGTAATGGATGAAAAGTTTGGGTTGTTTTCCCTGCTGAGTCTGGCTGCACATCACAAGTTCCCTTTTTTCATGACAGCTTTTTATAGCAGGTTGTTCTCCTAGAATAGCTGGAGCTTTGGAGAGCAGTGTCCAAATTTCTTCAGTGTGTGACTATTTTGTTCTAAATGAGTTGTTTTGTAGGCAGACCCCCAAGAGCCACTTGCCTGGGTGGCTTTAGCTTGGCTTGGTTTATTTTTTGTGTACTAATTATTCCTTTGAGATTCCCTTTGTGATTTCTGTTCAACTGCTTAGGTGTCTCGGATGAGAAGACAAAGTAACGTGTCATTTAAGTAAATTAGTACGTGAAAACTGTGTGTCCTGAAGTGTTTGATTAATGCTTGCAGAAGCCTTTGGAAGCCATGTGTTTGTGGCTGGAAGCTGGGCAGTGTGTGCTGGCTGCTGTCTTAAATAGTGCCTGCAGCAGAAGCTGGGGAAGAAGCTGTCAACCCTAGAGGAGGAAGGGGCATGGATGTGTCCTTGCATTTCCTCTGCACTCCTTCCTGGCCCCCGTTATGAGGAGGCCTTCCATGCGGGAAGCTTGGCATAAATCTGCTTTACTCTGGCCATTCAAAGCTACTGAAATCTACTGGAAAAAAATCCACCTCTTGACCAGTGGTGAGGCTGAGGCTGCAGAAGGGTGATGGCAGGAGAATGGTGAGGGGCTGGATGGAAAGGAGGCACTGAAAGGCTGTGCCCCTGGAGCAGGGAGCAGCTTGGAGCCCTGAATCGACAGGATTTATTTTTGCAGGAGATGTTTTTTTGGCCAGAGAGGGTGAACAGGTGGGTGCTTCAGCCGAGGCTGTGTGGTAGGGCTAGAAATCAGCTCTTGACAAAGTCCTGGAAATGAGGCGGCAAAGGGAATTAATCATTAGCGGAGCTGAGTGACAGATGTGCCGCATTCTTTATTGCTGTGAAACTTTGAGTTTGGTTTTCTTTGTACAGAAACTCTTTCTCAACAGCCTGTGTTCAATGCAGGAGTGCCAGGTGGCACCTCCAGCCTGTACTTTGACAGAGTCGGCAAAGCTCTGAGGAGGCAAGGATGGGGAAGGTGTTCCCAGTGGCCCTGAAAAGTGATTAATCTTGTCAGATGACAGCCCAAGCAATACCTATTCCAAAGAATTGGGGATTGCTTCAATAAATTATGAATTACTAATGATTTATTTGGGGGATTTCTCTGAAAAAAAGTCTAGATGAATATAATTTGAAGGGGAGGCATAAGCTGTGCTGGGATGCATGAAGGACCCACATGTCGAGCGATAAACAATCAAGTGGGATGACTTCTTGTAGGTTTTGAAGGCTGGAAACCAAGCAGTGGGTTTTAAACCTGCAGCTGCCTTCAGATGTAGATTGCAGATGTTGGATGCCAGCCCGACCTGCCCAGCTGAGGGCAGAGGGTCCCACCAAGCAGGTCCCCATTTGCCCAGGTGAGCAGGACGGCAGCGGGAGCAGATGGTGCCTGTGGAACATGTGTTTGGCATTTGGTACCTGAGTGAGGACTGCTCTCCCAAGCCCAGCACTGCTGGTATTTACCTCAAAGGCTTCATCCAGCCTGCCAGGCCAAGTGGTGCTGTTCTCTTTGGGAGGAGATGTCTCAGGAGGACAAGCCATCTGTACAGGCAATTGTGGGAGCTTGCCCTAATTATGCCTTTCTCCCCTTTCCTCTCCCACACACTTCAGCAGCTCTCATGAGGTAAGGAATACCAATTTATTCATAATAGCATCCGCTCGATGTGACTGTTTCCACAGCCTTTATCATATCTCTGTGCTTCCAGAACATCAGCTCTGTCACACCTGTAATTTATTCTCGAGCTGTAACGTAGCTCTTGGAATGATGCCCAGGTTTGACTTCAAGCAATGATGAATTCACAAGGTCCCTAAGCAAGTGGCTTCAATTTTAAGTTACCTTTGCTACCTTAATTTGCCCAGCATCTTTTTTGTTTTCTACTTGGCGTATCTCATTTCATCTCCTTCTGCCAGGTTAAAAAGGCTATGATCAGCCACTTCTTCTCAGCCTGCTACTTGTAAATGAGGGGGCAGCTACGCCTCAGTCTTATTTTGGATAAACCAAGTAGTCTGAGTTTGCTGCAGCTCTCATTAAAAGGAGGACTTCACTGAATTTAAATGCCCTCCACTCAAACTCATGGTATTTGGCACTGGTGACCTGCAGAGGTGAATCTCCTTTCTCCTGTGTTTCCTGGAATAAATTATTAGACAGGTTCCCTGGTTCCTGTTTCATGGCTGCATTGGAGATGCTTTGGAAGTCAAGAAATCCATTTAACCTGATCCAAGGTTTCTTCTTTACAAAAGGTGACTTCCTGTCTTTGTGTTTGTCTTCGTGCATCGGCCACAACTTGCTTGGGAAATAATTGTGTGGCTGCTTTGCCTCTTTGAGGAGCCCAGCCAGAGCCCACCTCCCGTGTGACGGAGAATGCTGAGTGCAGAAAGTGATTAAATGTCTGCCTAGCAAGTTGAGCAGCGTGTTTAGCTGCCTGGAGGAAAAGCAGGCTTGTGGGACTTGAGCTAAGCTCATTCATTTTCTGATCCCTGAACTAATCTAAATGAAAAAATGAAACACAAAATGAGAGCAGTTCTGCAGTCTCTGCAACTTTGCCTCTAATTGGCAAAGTCCAGGCAAGGCCCCAGGTGTCTCTGAGAAAAAAACCAATGTGATGTCCTCTGGAGGCCTGGGGGGCACCAGGGTCTCAAGGCAAACCAGCCCATGGGGCAGGGAGCTGGATGGAGGCTCCTCTGGGAAGGGCATGGGGTTGGCTCCAGGGGCACAGCAAGCCAGGAGTGCCACCTCCCTCCTGCAGCAAGGAGCTTTCTAGATGCCACCTTTCACTGAGAGGCACAGAGAATGGGTCTGCACTCCCTGTGGTGCTCTCCTGTGCCGCCTCTGTGGTGCCCGAGGGAGAGCTGGGGAAATGGTTTGCCAATGGAGGAGCTTCATCGGCATGGCAGGCAGGTCTGCTTCCATGTTTAACTCATCATCTTGCTCCTTCTACTCTGTTTATCTCTGGTATTCACATGCTGCAATTTCAATCGAAACAAAAGGGGAGATGAGTTATTCGCACCCAGGAAAAGGGAGCGTGGACCCTCGCTCTGGGGTCTTGTCAGCAAATATTGAGCATGGCCAGGGATTAATTGGTAAGAGCCCCTGGGTCAGCAACTTTCCTGTTGGGCAGGAAATGCCAGCCCCAGAAGTGTCATGTTAAGATTACTCGTCAGTGTGTACGAACTGGCAGCACAAAACCAAACATGTTGCTGAACTGCTCACAAATCTTACCCCAACCATGGGGTCTGTTGGGTCCCAGCTCAAGCCAAGTGCCTCGGGGTGAAATGGGAAAAGGGAAGTGGGATGTTCTATTCCCCGTGGGAGCAGCTGATGGTTCTGGGTCGAGCCTTTCTAAAGGTGATTTTCCACCCAGAGATGATGGCATTCAAATCTCCTGTTGGAGAGGATTGCCTTGCACCTAAGTTGAGGAAAGCATCTCCAGCATCTGAAATAATGGGAAATCTCTGGGATCTGTGGAGGAGGCTAAAGGAAGGACAAAGGCAACTCCTGAAATTGCCTCCCACTAATGCAGTGCCGGCAGTGTTTCACCCACTCGGTTAGGAGGAATGATTATGGAGATTCTTGATAGTGACCAAGTGGGATTTATCGGAGTCAGCGGCTGCCGTTTGTCAGCAATGGAGAAAAATTACATGCTGCGCTGGGAGAGGAATTTGCAAACCCCAGTACAAAATGAGTAATAAGGGTAAATCAATTGGAGATGCACTGTGCTTTTCCTGGGAACGGCAGAGTGAGCAGCACAGTGTTTAGTTCAACTGGGAGTGTTAGATAAAATGCTGCATTTCATATGAAGGCATTTACTGGTATTTCTTTATTTTTAGAAATACTGTTGGCTTTTGTAATCATGCTTCATTTTGGTATTGCAGCAGTACTATCGGGAAGAGAAATAGTGGTGCAGATGCCGAGTTTCTTCTGGAGTGCTGTCCCCATCTTTCTCCAGGTCTTGGGGGGAGCTGGAGCCAAAGACCTGCCTAGTTTACTGCAGCCCAGCTGGGTTAATCGAGGACGAGGTATCCGCATCCCGCTGCTGCTGCCATGGCAGGAGCCCCCTGCACGTGCCTTTGAGCAGTCACTTCAGGGACTTGCCCCCCTTGCCCTGAAAGCCCCCAGGCCTCTGCTTCCTGCAGGGAAAGATCAGGTTCGCCTTTTTGCCAAGCCTGTCTCTTGAGCTTCAGCACAGTGTCTCCCTGTGACAAGCCCACAGGTGTTGGACTCCTCTCACAAGCACGCCGCCCTCGGGGCTGTGCAACCATCAGGTGCTTGAGGAAGCACAGGGAGCATTCTCCAAGCAGGACAACCTCTCCAATGCTGTATTACAGCTGCCTTTAGAGTGGGTTGGAAAGGTTAAGCCTTCCACTTTGCTTTCCAGGAGTCACTGGTGCCCTTTCCCAGTGACCCTCGGCCTCGGTCACTGTGGCAGAGGAAGGAGACCTGGCACAGGGAAGATGGCCCTCCTTCCCCGTGCTTGAGGGAGATGGATTAAAATGATGCTTGGTTTGTTTTTTTTCCTCTAACAGAGAACTGTAATTAAATGTCTCTTTTCTTAATGTCTCCTATGGTAATTTGAGACAACTTATTAAAGGCTCGATGGCTGTTCCTGCTGCAGAGTGCTGCTGCCTCCTGCCCAGCACCCCGAGCAAGGTCAGGGGTCTGTTGTGTGAGATGCTGCACTAATACACAGTGAGATGTGACTCTTGCTTTAATAACCTACTTCTCAGTAGGTAGCTGGGACCTGTGAACCCCCAAAGGAGGCCTTTATTGTATTTTTTTTAAGAGATGTTCCCTGAAATAGAGGAATGAGATGAATACCATATTTCTCTGTTACTGTTTTTAAAGAGGAAGGGTAAGCCATTGAAAATATTACTCATGCTTTTCCCAGTCGATGCTCAGGCATGTTGATGGGATGGACCAAAAGAGAAGCTTTCTTCAGTGAAACAGTGCTGTTCAGTAGGAAATTTCCTGTATGAAAATCTCCCCAAGTAAGGGCAGGAACACAGAGATTAAGTGTCAACATGAAGCTCCAGTTGTGGAAAGGAAAATAAATGACAGCTCTGAGGAGAAAATGAGAAGTAATTCAGCATGCTTTAACATGCATACTCTGCTAGGACTTCCAACACTCAATCAGACTTCCTATCCTTTGAAAAAATAACAAACTGCAGTCAATTAAAAATCAAATTGTCCCATGTGGATGAGTTCAAGTAACTAGGCTGGTTTTTTTAAATGTTTACTTCATGTGCTTATACTAATTGAAATGCTAGTTATATTGAATGAGTCTTTAAAAATGCCCTGGCCTCACTATATCCCAGCAAATGTCACAGTGAAAAGCATATTTAATTATAGCCTGCTTCAGGAAAAAAAAAAATCAAGATTAAATTAATACTAATGTCTGTTTGAAAAATATAATAAATGTTAGACTAGGTGAGGAAGCATGAACAATCATCTGCAGCTTTGCAGGATACTGCTTTTGCAAATTCATGGAAAATTAAAACCCGTTAGCATATTGAGTCCTTTGCAGAGGAATTTGAGCAGAAGCTGCAGCTGTTCTCCCGCCCCACCGGCAGTGCCCCGGGTGGCCGGCGTGTGCTGCACGCTCCGGGCGATGCCTGCCCTGGGCTCGGCTACCTGAGCCTTCCTCCGACAGAGCCTCCGGCCGCGCGGAACGACGCTCGGATGCTGTGCTGTTGTCCCGCTCTGGGAAGCAAGGACTCGGTGGAGGTGGGTGCTGAGCTGGGACTCATCAGCCTGGAGCAGCACCAACGAGTCAGTGTGGAACAGGGATGCAGGGGGTTTTAAATCTCCGCGAGAGGGGAGGCTGAAGGTTACGTGTGGCCCTCGGCCATCAGGAACACAAATTTGTTCCCTTCGCAAGTGCCGAAGCAATAAAACGTACTGGAAGAGCCATCCCAGAATGCCTGCCAGCCGTCAGATGAGCTTATACAGAAGCTGGTGTGTAGCCAAAGTGGGAGGACTTTTACTGCCATTAGCAGATGTTGGTGGCTGCCACTCTGAAAATGAGCTCAGCCGTTAATCAGCTTTTCTACCGCTGCAGGATTATTTTTTCTTTCTGTAGTTTTCACTGTGCTCAGAGCAGCATCAAATTCTTCTCCATCACCTTCTCCCTCCTCCGTTCTTTCTTGTGCCTCAGCCAGGGGCTAAGAATTCCTGGTTTCCAAACACGAACATCAAGCTTGCGGCAGACCCTGAAGTCGCAGTGCTCCGGATGCAGAGGAGCTGCCGGGGACCCAGGGGAGCTGCAGCTCCAGGAGCAACTGCTCAGCCCCTGGCCAGGGCTGGATCCCGGGGACCAGCCCGCTTGCCCTGCAGGGAGCTCAGCCACGGAGGCTCAGCCGCAGCGCTGGGTGGAGGTGTCCAGCTGTGGGCAGCAGCCTCTCCACACAGGCAGTACGTGTACGAGGAGGGGGGACGCTGCCTGACTGGAGTAATGACTTGGATGCACCTCGCAGTGCATGAGATAAATTAAAATAAATCCTCCTGCCAGCTGAAGAGAGGTATCATCTGCTTGTCCCTGGCTGCAGACTCAAGCTGTTCCCAAAACTGCCCTGGCTGGGCTGCTCTGGGACACTGCAGGTCAGCCCCGCTGTTTGGAGAGACAGAAGGACAGACTTGCACGGAACAACAATGCAGCAGGACTCGGTTGTTCTCGGTGCTGGCCCCCCACCCTTGTGCACCCCAAGTGTCCCTGTGCTGGCCCCTCAGTGCCTTTCCAGGTGCCATGAGCCCGGGCAGCCTCACTCTCCAGTCCAGAGAACCAGAGCTGCCACCCCCCTTTTCCCTGGATGAACCTGATGAAGGGTTTCCTGCTCTCTTGTTGGTCTGGCCCCTCTAGTAATCCCTTCAGAGGAGGGTGGAATTGCCCACCAGCACACAGAATAACACCTCATAATACATCTGTATGCTGGTCTGGGACAGCAGGCATTGCTTCCCATGAGGTAGATAAGCTGGAGATCCCAGACTGAGCCAAATGGCTCTGGGCTCAGAGGATTTTATTCACAGTAATTTTGCCCCCCCTGGAACACTTTAACTTGTAACAGACGAGCTGTGGTTTGTTTATCTGTTGTTTCCACAGTTGTTATGCTGTGACTGGCAGATAGATTTTAGACACATGGTTACTGGTTTGTAATCTTTAATCATGCTATTTTGGGACTTTAAGGACAATGATCCAAAATCAATATATATATTTTCCCAGAATAAGCAGGCCTTTGCCAGCCTTGGCCTGTGAATCTGGCTTCCTCCAGTATGTTCAGAAACACTAGCTTAGGGGTCTTTTTATTCTGTCTCTTTTTCATTTTACTTTAGAGGTATCTCTTTCAGCATTGCCTTCACCTACTACTGGGAATTGGGCTTTTATTTTGTTTTTGTTCCCTTCTTTAGTTCTGCTCCTCTTTATTTTTTCTCTCCAAGCTCCTGTACTATGATACGAAGTTTTCTTCAGTTAGATGAGATGAATCCCATCCTGGTTTCAGATGATGGTGACCAACTCACGTATAGACACCTGTGTTGTAAAGCCTCCCTTTTATTTGATGGAGAAAAATACTCTCTTCTAGGATACAACTCATGTCCTCCTAAGTTAGATCTCTTAACTAGGTGAGCTGAACTGCATCCCAGAGGTGCCTGTTCTCCTCCCTTAATCCACAAGGGATGCAGAACAGGCAGTGCAGACTCAGCTTTCCATCCCAGCTGGGGGAGAGGAGTCCAGCTGCTGAAGCTTGTGATGTTTTCAGCTCTGGGATAGAAACTTGCTACTTAAAACAAACTGCTCAACATTTTGTTTTCCTCAGACCTCTAGCTTGCCTCTGCCTATGACAGAAATGATTTCCTACTGTGCTAGCTGAGTTCAGCAATGAGCTCGATTACATTTTCTTTCCAGCCCTTGTACTGAACCTCTACCCACTCACAGAGGCGTCCAGGTTATAAGAGACCCTCACACCAGCGTTTCACTCGCTGAGAGCCTTGACTTCTGGAGAGATCCCTGCAGGTGGCTCCCCTCCTCAGCTCCGTACTGGGGCCACCTGCTCCTGGTGGGGCTGGACCTTTGGGGCTGCTTCCAAGGTATATTTCTGTGGGTCCTCACCGTGTTCCTGTCAGTGAAGCAGAGCTGCAGGAGCCCATGTGTACTTTCACACTGAATGGAAAACCCTTCCTGCAGAGACACTGGGCTTTGTAAATCTTGTCTTGGGTCTTGCAATCCTGACTCTGCACCCCCAGTCTCTGGTGTTGGGGTGTGCTCGCTCAGTCCACCGTGGGTTTCCAGCCAGGATTTCCAGCTGTGATCCTCAGCAATAATGAACCCTTACGGGGCTTTTTAGCAGGGCCTTTTCCAGTTTGGTGTCTCTGACAGCCTTTATAATGTGTTAAATTAGGAATTTCAGTATATTGAGTTAGATGTAAATCTCTCATCTTAGACCTCAGAAGTTTCTGTCACTATATGACAGTGATATCCCTCCAATATTTTTTTGTGAGACTGCAGTGTTCTCTTTCTTTTCTAGTGTCACCTAATTACCAGCTCTTCCCACTTAGCTGTAGACTATTGAGCAAGACTAATCTTTTTGACTGTGAAAAATTATATTTGTTTTAGAGCCATGCTTTGCTTGTCTTCTTTTTGAGCATGTCTTCATAAAAATAAAATCTTGCATGAGCTTTTATTGATGGTATTTCTGGTGCTAGGCACCTTCCTGTCTCTTATTTTCCAAATTTACAAGTGAGAGACAAGTGCTATAATCCATTACTTAATTTCATATCTCATTTCTCCTTTACTCCTGTCAGTTTTATCCACTTGATGCCCTGTACTCTCGAAGCTCCTTGAGTCCATGGGTAATTTCCGTGCAGTAGAGGCAAGGAACAACTTTTTTTTTGAGGAAAAGCAGTGATTTTAGTAAGTCCCAATGCCTTGGCCTTGCCTAGAGCATCGAATTTTGCAGCCATAATACATCAGTGATGCAAATCCTGCCTGCACATCTGGTGTGGCTTTCCCCTGTCTGGTCCCATGCTGCAGCATGAGATTAACTAATGCAGCATCGCCTCTGGGAAAGCAGGTGAGGCTGTGGCATCCTGAGGTATTTGGGTGCTTGAGAAGACCAGAAGATTGCTCTTGACTCAGGAACCTCAGACCCAGCTCTGTGTTTCCAGAAATACAGGCATGCTGCTCTTTTGAAACACCCAATTTTACCTGGCCTGCTGCAAACAAAACCTGTGGTGTTCGGTGCGTGTCTCTCCCCCTGGATGCTTTCTGTGGGCTGCCCAGATGGGAATACAGTGATTCAAGCCTGCAGCTGCATCCTCTGCTACACAAAATCCTGAAATGACAATGAAGCTTTCAGAAACAGGTACAGTGTAAGTCCAGGGCTGCCATGGAGAGTTTTGTGTACACACTCTTCCCCTGCCTGATTGCCCATCGTGGGCTATGATGCTTTTTCTTCCCCTCCCCTATTATGTGCAGTGAAAAAATGGCTTCTGAGCATTTGAACTGATAGTTGCAGCCCTTCTAATCCAGAGGAAAGAGAGGCTGTAATATTTATTAGTCTGTCAATAAGGATTGCCTGAAGAGGGAAAAAAAGGAGGTCTGAAATACAAACACAGAAAACAAACAACATATATATAGCTGACATATATTCCCCACAAATGAGCAAAGAGGAAGCAAACCGGTGTGTCCATGGTGTAGAAATGAGCTGCTACAGTGAAAGCAACAGGAACATTATCACCTAAACCCTCACAAAAACTGCAAATCAACATTTTTCAATGTAGAGCTGAGCCACTATAAAAGAGGCACCTCTGCATTCCATTTCTAAATTAATTTGTGTAAAAGCAAAAAACCCCAACCAACCCAAATCCACACATGCCAAAACCCTGACAAATATCCAGCCAACTCCTGTTCCTGTTGCAGTGGAGATCGTTGCTAATTTTTCTGTAGAATGACTCGGTGCCAGACTGTTATCCTGATGCTTTTTACTTGGGCTAGAAATGCCCTGCAGCTCCTGACTTCCCCTCTCCGGGAGCAAGGAGGAGTACCTCCTCTCTTCCCTCCTCACCCCATGATTGATTGTTTAACATCCTGAGAAATGGAACAGAAGGCGTCAGGCAAAGGGAAAACAGTAATTCTTTGTGATGCTGGAGACAAGGTCATGGATGTATCAGCAGCCAGGCATTTCTGCATGTTTGTTAGCAACAAATTTGGTTTGTTGGTGGCTGCATGTTGGATTAATGCTGAGTCCTGTGCTGTGTAAGCAGCGTGGATAAGGTGAGGGGTTTCTGGTGAGCATTTAATGAAAGGATATCTTGTGCTAAGCTGAATCTGAAGAGCATTTGCTCACTGTACCCTAGTGAAACAGTGGGAATGAAGGACAGAGGTACCCAATCACGGTGAATGTCATTTGACTTTGAGCATGTTTTGACTCTGAACGAGTGCTGGAAGCAGAGCACAGGGTGATGGTGTGAGCAGAGGTGCTGGCTTGGCAGGGGAGAGCTGCGGGTCAGAGGGACAGAGGGATGCACCGTGTGCACCCACGAGGGGCTCGTGGACTTGGCATCGACGCTCCGGCATCCACAGCGCTTTGCTCCAGCGATCCAGCCAAAGGCTGTTCCCTGCCACCATGCACATCTGCTGGCAGTTTCCAAATCTCACCTCACCCAGACAGCTGGCTGACTCTGGGGACTGGTGAGGAATGAGCTGTGGGAGGAAATGAAGTGTAGAGACTGGGGACCAGGCTTGATGGGGGAGCTGATGATCCTTGCCTGAGAGAGAGCACAGCTTGGATCAGTGTTGGGAGCTCCAAATGTCAGAGGCTGAACCCACTGGCTTTGGTAGGAATCATGGATGGGCTCATAATCAAGGAGAGAGGAGGAAGAAAACAGCAGGAAAAGGTAAGGGAGGAATGAAAGTAATAAAAGGAGAAAACAAAGCCTAGAGAGCAAAGCAGAAGGAAGGTCCTGCCTCTCCACAGTCCTTCTGGTACAGCTCTTGCCCCTGGCTGTGGCCACACTCTCCAGCTTGGCGTGCCAGGGTGGCTGTGGCTGCTGAGCTGCCTTTGCTCGGCAGTGACAGCTGGGTGCTGTTGGCCACACGAGAAAACACAGCGTTTCTTGAGTGGTAAAACAGAAAATGAGAACATTACATGGGTTTTTGGTTTTTTTGGAGTCAAGTTGCAGCCTCTCCCCAGCCTGGAGACCTTGGGGCTGGCAGGTGGCTGGTTCCTCGTGACAGTGTCACGCTCAGAAGAGCATCTCAAGCTCTCCTGCTCCAGGTCTAGCTCCCTAAATTGACCTGCTACTCGTAATTTGAATATCCGAAGTGGAGATCCCATTAGGCAGGTGACTGCTATTTGGAATACTCTCCAGGAGCCAGCCAGCTGACCAGTGGCATTAGCCCCCACCCTTGGTTGCCCTCTGCAAAGGGAGCCACAGAGGCTGCACGAAACAACCCCAGCCACAGGGCTTTTGGCTGTGACTTGTGCTGCTCACTGCTGCCAAAGAGAGCGACTCCATGACCTGAGCAGTGGGGAGAGTGGTGCCCAGTGGTCCACAGGTCCTGAGCACATCAGGTTAGCTGGAGGCACTGAGCCCTCCTGTCTCTGGCTCCTGGACAGCTTGGCAGCCTGCAGGACAGCCCCGTGTCACACAGGGATCTACAGCCTATTGCAGGGCACAGAGTACAGAGTGCTACTGCCTGGGTCTGGCCTTCGCAGGGAATGAAAAACGGGTACTTTAAAGGAACTCCTGCCCTGTTTCATCCAGCCCATCTTTGGGTACAGATGATGAGCGCACCTTCTGTGCCCATAGAACAGAGAGAGTTCTACAGGTACAGCTATAGCAGGTGTACCTGCTCTCATGAAGGAGTGTGAGACAGGGTCTCTGGCTTGTTTTACAGGAGCACGAAGTCAGTTTTGCACAGGAAAGGCAACTGTGTGCAAACAGCAAGTGCCACCACTGCACCTGTCATGGCACGTCATCGGGGCACTCTTTGCTCATTTGGGTTCTCCAAACACTGCCTGCAGTGGGAGAGAATGCAGATGGAAGGCAGGAAAGGAAAATGAGATTCTTACTATCTATGAGCCTGAAACGCATAATAGGAATACTGGGTTCCCCCTCTCACTCCACCTCCTCATATCTATACTCAATTTCAGCTAAGCCACTGTTTGGTTTTGTGTATCTGTAGAGTATTTTCAACTTCTGGAGTGCTCTTTTCCTCTGCATGTGTAGCAGAAGTTGCAAGTGATTTGAAGCGAGGTGGCCCATGAGTGAAATGCCAAAGCTTGAGCTGAATACATTTCATCTGGGTGTCTTTCCCTTCTCAGTCCTGGACCAGCAGCCAGCTGTGGCTCGGGTTCCAGACAAGCAGCTACAGACAACAAGCTGTGGCAGGCAGCCTCCCCTGCCTGCCCGCTGCAGCTCTCGGAGCAGATAGTCCCAACAAACACATTTAATAACTTTACATCTTTAGGGTGCAGGGATCCAAGGCACTCCCAGTTCAGGCCAGGCAGGAATCCCTTGTCTTCCATTACTGTCTGCAACCCTGGAGATGACTGTGGATGTTTTCAGCCTGGATGGCTGTGTTGCTGCACTGTGTGTGATGCCATGTAACTCACAAGTAGGAATCAACCTGAGCTGCCTAATTCGTTAGCTGAAGTCATTAGCTAGCTTTTAAGCTAGTATGCTGACAGCTTTTAGAGGGAAGTTTCAGTTCTGCTCTAGCTAACCAGAAAAGGCTTCATTTTGTTCATCCTGAGGTTGGGGTATGATTTGATTTCTTTCACAAAAGATTTATCTCCTCATTTTTAGGTATAGTAACAGGAAATTAAAAAAAAATATATGAGCATAGCAAAAGGTGGCAGACCTGTTTTCTGCTGAGATTTGGGTAGTGTTGGGAAGTAGTGAGGGATGGAGATGCCAAGAAAGGCAGTGGCAGGGGTGAGGAGGCCATGGAGTGGTGGGACAGAACTGGGAAGCGGCCTGGGCAGGAGGAGTTGGCAAAAGAGAAATGTGACATGTCCTAAGGGTCACCATTTGATATTTAGAAAGTAAAGGATGTATTTAAGCAGCTTGCAGGACAAAAAGGAAGCAGGTAAAGCTGCCTGAGGACAGAAAAACAACCATCCTACTCCCCTATTTTTGTTAAAGGGGAACAATGTGTGTGCTGAAGCCCTGCAGGCTGGAAAGGCAGCATGTTATGTTTAAGACCAGAGGTAACTTCATTAGAGCTGTTATATTTAGTCTGTCTTATAAAGACTATTATTTCTATGGAATATTACATAGAAACTGTTACTATGTACAACACAGTAGAAAAATGTGGTTTCTGTCCCACAGAGCTCACAATCTGCCTCTGCAAATTAACTTTGCCGACAAAGGTCAAATGGCAAGAGGTAGAATATTCGAATCTGTGAATTACCACATGGATGGTGAGCTCAGAGAGAGGAGCAGGTCTAGCTGAGAGACTGCCCCCTGTCCTGGTGTACCTCTGAGATGGTGCAGGCTCCAGGGAGCAGAGCTGGACTGAGGCCAGGCAGCGGGTGACAGTTTCACACAGAAACAGAGGAGACTTGGGGTAAGGGTGAGAGTGACCAGCTCTGCTCCAGCTTTGATGACATTTTCAGATATTGACTGAGATTAGATTCCAGCCTGCCTGGATGTTATGGATGTTACCAGTGGCAAACACGGGAACAGGGCACTCAGAGAAAATGTAGCATCTCTACCCTCAGAGATGTACAAAGCCCAGTTGAGCAACCTACTCTGTCTGGCCCTGCCAGGGCGTGCAGGGAGGTCAGAGGGTTAATTGTGAGAAGCACTGCCTTTGAAACTGGCACTGAAACTTATATCTCAGCCCTCTGCTCCCTGGGGAAGGCGTGCAGCTGCTGCTTCCCCTCACACCTCAGCCCTGCACCCCAGGGATGCCCCAGAGCCCCCTCCCACCTGCCTGGCCTCCACCCAAACATCAGGTCATCTCTCCCCAAAGATGGCCTGAATGTGTTGGAGGGGCGAGCTTCAGGCTCAGGATGGGACAGAGCCAGCCCTCAGTGAGCTGCCCTGCAGGGGCTGGACATCCTTGAGGAGGTGGAGGCACTGAAGCATCCATCCATCCCTCCGTGAATCCATCCATGAATCCATCCATCCATCCATCCATCCATCCATCCATCCATCCATCCATCCATCCCTCCATCCATCCATCCACCTAAATGGGTGTGAAACAGGAGCTCTGTGGCAGAGGGGGGAGCCTGATGGAGGTGGCTGCCCTCTGGGCTCTCCCCATCCAGAGAAAGGGCTTTGCTGGTAGGAACCACAAGCCCTTTGGAGGCTGCCTGCCGGAGCAGTGCTCTGGGCAGTGCCCATGGGCAGGGCTCAGGTGGTCACTTTCCACCCGTCGGTGCTTTTGGACCACGAGATGCCTCTGGGCTTCATGCAGAAAGCCAGTGCTGGGGAAACCACCTGTGGTGGGACTTGGCTGCGGGTGGCTTGCTTTTGAAAAGCAAGCAAGCATCACCTGGAGGAGTGCCAGACAGCTGTGAGCTGAAGCAGCACCCTGCTCTGCTCACTGGAGGAAGGCTGGGTGCCTTCGCAATCTTCCTCACGTCGTGTGGGAGCCGCAGCAGGGTCCCGCCTGACCCTGTGAGGGGATGTGCAGGCTGCTCTGGTGTTTATTAAGGGGGGGCTTTTGGGAAGCCCTCAGCACTGATAGCATCAGGGGCCGTGCTGTAGGTAGGCAGAAGTTGCTCCCATCACTCAGCTGAGACAGAGGTGAGCTGAAAGAGGCATTGCAGCTGTTTTGGCAGCACTTCACCGCTCGGTCCAGGCAGTGGGTGGGCAGGAGCCATTCAAGGTGTCAGGTGATGGCAAGGAGCTAAGAAAAACTGCAGGGAAATTATTAACCTTGGCTATAAATACTCTGTTAAATTGCCATAAACTGTGTGCAGTGGTAGCTTAAGATGATGCAAACAAATGGTCACTCACTCAAGTCCTGAGCAGAGCTCCTAAACCACAATTAACATAAATATGCTCTACTTCATGAAGCCAGAGTTTTATTCTATTGTTTTCTGTTCAGAGCAATATTACAATGCTGGAATGTGTCTCAGCAGCCTTTTAGCCCTTGCCCATAAAAAAGAAAAAGTCTTTTCAGCCAATGCTAGACAGAGCAGCTGCCTGGTTGTGTGTCCCCAGCGGAACCTGAATGCTGGAGAGGAAAACTCCTCGGCTGGCAGCACACCTATCCATGAGGTGGTTTCACGCTGTGCTTGCTGAAAGGAAGAGCTTTGGAGAATCATTTGCACTTTGTTTCCCATCTGGGTCATCGTGGTAATTCAAAACCTAATGAGAGGAGAGCTGGGTAGGAGAGGCTCAGGGATTTATTCCTTGTGGGAGTGGAGCTGTACACCTGGTGTCAGAGCAGCAGCACATTAAGCTGTCTCTAGCGATACGTGTATCCAGCAGTGGCAGATGCCAGGAATTTCTTAGCTGGTAGCCTCAAGTTCTGGATGACTGGTTTTGTTACCCCTCTCAAAAATCTTTTTTTTTCCCCAAGTCTCCCCTAAAATCAATCAGGTTTTGGTCATTGGGGCCTGGAACATGCTATGGATCAGTACAATTCTCTGCTTGCTTTAGCTTAACTTTGGGTTTTCTATTTCGCTGCTGTAGACTCTGCTCACCTGAACAGTAATTAGAAGGTAGGTCTTCGAAGCATGGACGTTAAACAGAAGCCTCCTCAGATTCAGATTCCTACTGTGTATTCATGCAGCCTATGACTAGGTTTGCAATATGAGTGGGGAACCTGCTTGGCATCTCTTGTACCAAGAAGCACCTTTAGTGAGAGGAGCCCTCTTCAACTGATTTCCAGCAAGTTTTTGAGGGCACCCAGATTTGAGGAGGTCTTGATTTATGTGTGTTGATGCTTGGTTAGCTGGCAGCTCCAGGCTCTGAGTGGAGAAGCACCTCATCCTGAAAATGATTGTTTTAATTTCATTCTAAAGGTAGAGGATATTAGAACCCGAAGTCTTAATGGCTCACAATAAAATATGGAATAGCAACTACCCATTACATTTGTTATTGTCTCTTTCTTCTGTAAATCAATATAATTGAATTTCTCCTAACTTCCCCAGTATTGCATGCAGCCGTGTGCAATCACCGGGGACATTGCACAAAGATGAATAAGCACAGTGCAGTTCTAAATGAGCAAAGCACCCAGTAGCCTCTCTCAGAGATTTGTTTTGCAGCACACTCACGTTTTCCTGAGCCGGCCCGACTCTGTCCTAGGGGGAAGACTCCTTTCCCTGCAGCAGCTGGGACTTTCTGCAATATTTAGAAGTAGCATATGGAATTCTCACTGCCAGGAATGTCTCGGTCTCAAGAGTGGATGAGAGCCTCTGCTGAAAAGGCTTTTCACTGTCAGTGAATTGATTCCCAAGTGAAGCTTGTCTCTGCCTCAGTTTCCCGAGTTGTGTGACTTCACCAGCCACCTGGTTTCTCACCCGGCTTTCTTAATTTCTTTTCCTTCACCCAGGTTTCCTGGTTTTTTGAAATGAATGTTGTGAAAAATCCAGTTTCTAAGGTCCTTCCTGCTGTTCCTGCTACACAGCTGGCACATCTACCCCTCTCCTCCCCCCTCCCTGCCCCTCCTCAGGGCAGAGCCGTGTGATGGCTCTTGCAGTGCTTCCCTCCCTGCCTGTCAGACAGCTCACCAGCAGGGTGGCTGCTAGCCCGTTTTACAGAGAGGGGAAACTGAGGCACGGAGCCAGGCGCCTTGTACAGGACCATCAGGAGGCAAAGGCGGTGCTGGCAGTAGAGCTTCTGTTTCCCGAGCTGTGGGTGTGTGCTCTCACCTCTCTGCTCCTTGCTCGGGTGCCCGTTACCCCACCAGGGCTGGGCTGGAGGCAGGGATGGTGCGGGAGCTCGCCCTGAGCACGGCTCCTCCGGGCCCCGGGAAGCCCCAGCTGCGGAGCCTCTGCCCCAGCGAGCGGCCAGGTTCTGCGCTTCACCACGCGCGTTTGAAACTGCCCCAAGGCTCCCGAGGGGACCCCGGGGGGAAGCGAACAGCATCTCGAATGCTGGGAATTCCCCAAAGGGGGTCCAAAGCTACGAGCTGAAGTGCTGGGGTTTCACTTTCTGTCCTGTCTTCACTGCAAGGCCGATGGTGTGTGCCTGTCCCTCCCGACCCTGCCAGCAGCCAGCTCAATTCTTCCCATCTGGACAACACACATCTCCTTTAACAGCAGCAGTCGGACTCTGAACCAGCTTTCCATCCTGAGCTAGTGTGTGCTGAGATGCAGGGCAAATCCGCTGGGATTTGGAGCACTGGTGTGTGCTCAGGCACTGCAAACCCTGCAGAGCAGCTCTGACATGCAGCCTGTCCCTGAGCCTCATCTTCAGAGCCAGCAGGGACACAGCTGGGACCTCTGCACTCGTGCGTGCCCAGTGATGCCGCTGCCCACAGACACTGCTGCCTATTGAAAAGGACCCATCCTGCAGCTGGAATGGATTACAGCCAGTGCCTGGGAAGAGAGCTTCCCGGGGTCCTGCTCCCCATCCCATGCAGAAGGGCTTTACTCGCTCAGCAGCCAGGGTGAGGGCACGGGCTCTATTCCTGGCTGGCTGCAAAGGGCTAGTACACTTATCAGTCATTAACTCCTCCCCCATCTCCAAGAAACCCCCTAAAAATCCCAAACCACCATAAAAATGTGTTGGCAGAATGGGAGCGAGTCATGCAGTGCTATTTGGAAAACACGATCTTGTTTTCAAAATAGATTAATGATGGGTTTGGTGCCGGGGAGTCTGCCCTCCCCAGCCCCCCCTTGGAAAAGCATTGCAGGCAGGTCTGCAGTCCAGCAGTAGAACTTCCTAAAAAATAAATACAAGACTAGCTAATAATAACAGTGCCACTGCTAGTACTACTAATAGTGTGCTTCTGGCTGGCAAGGTCTGTGCCTTTACAGCCTGCTCTGAATGAGAGGAGCCAGGGATGGGGAGGTGACAAGCCCAATCAACTGGGATCCACCCTGGCAGGGGCAGTGGTGTCACCTGATGGAAGCTTAATGGTGAGGTCAAATGGCTGCCTCACAGATCCAACACAGTTCATGCTACTCTGAGCAGGAGCTAATTTGTCAATTTTTGAGGCTTTTCCCACTTGTCTTACTGGAGGCCAGTCTCTGGCCTTATCCTCACAGAGCCAGACCAGCTGGAAGTATTATGAGATCCAGCACATAATCGAGATAGAAGTGATGGAAAAAGCCACTTGGATATGCCCTAAGCAGCTTTTTTCCTACTAGGGTTTGTTTGGGGTAAGGGGAAGAGAGGAGGTGTTGGGTACATTTATCTGGCAGAAATTCACTTTTGCAGATGACCAGCACCTGCACCCATACAACTTTACCTGGGGACAGTCTGGTCTAGTTGTCCTGGTAAAACCCCACCAGTGCTGCTCTAGCCCCTACCCAAATCATAGAATCATGGAATGGCTTGGGTTGGAAGGGACCTTAAATACCACCTTTCACTAAACCAGGTTTCTCAAAACCCAATCCAACACCCCCAGGGATGAGGCAGCCACAGCTTCTCTGGGTAACCTGTGCCAGTGCCTTACCACTCTCACTGTAAAGAATTTCCTGCTAACATCTGATCTAAATCTCTGCCCTTTTAGTTGGAAGCGTTTTGTTCTGGCACAATTAATTGTGGCACGATCTGCCCAGCCCGAGCACGAGCGCTGCTCGGGAGGATTGATGCTGTGTCTGGCCATGAAGGATTTCAGCGGCGCTTCTTGGGGACGCAGGGCAGAGCGGGGCTGGGGGATTGCAGTCACATGCTGCTACTGCAGGGCTGGAGGAGAATTAGTAAAATTTGCTGCAGGATTCCCACACCCTTGCAGCAGAGACTGGCACTGCATCCCGAGGGCCTCTGATTCAGCTCTTTCTCCCCTTGGTCTTGATTGCTAGCACTGTTTTTTATCAGATGCTACGGACTATAAAGTGATTTTCCTAAAAGCCGCTATTCAGAGCAATTTCCCCCCCACCCGATGCTATTATTTAATGAAATCAATATACAGTGTTGTTACATGTTATGTTGTTTGTAAGCTATAAGCTTTCAAGTTAGGAATTGAAACAACATTATTCAAAGCCTTTTCAATTTGCTGTGCCTGCCAACTTATATGTTGATTGTGGCATTTTGTCCAAATAGCATCAACTTGCTAAGTGGTAGTAAGAAATTTAGGTATGTTAACAAGAAGGATTAGAGTCTGTTATCAGGATTCACCTGCATGTCAGCAGAAATGTGACTTCATCTACTTTGTTTTTCCTACCTGTTCCTCAGTTTGCTTGCATGCATGTGTGGCACAGGCTCCTTCCAGGCGCTGTCAGACTGCACCATGCACTGACTGCTAAAAGGAGAGCCCAGGTGTGAGCCTGCAGAGGCCCTGGAAGTTGCATCCAGGCTGTGCCAAGTCTCCCTGAGCTCTGTGCTCTGCCAAAACATCATGATGGAAGCTGTGCCGCTGTCAGCGTGTTCTCTCCCAGGGGGACCCACCTGGGTCACTGCAGCAAGGCTGGACTAGGGCTGCTGCTGAAACAGCCCCTCAGCTTCCCCTTTCTGAGCTTTTTTTAAACTGTAATTTTACATTTGCATTAGCGCAGAGTCCAGAATTAAACTTCTCTCCTTTTTCACAGGCAGGAGGCAGGGGGGCAAACGTTATTGATGAAATAGCCCCAACTCCCCCATGAAGTTCCCTGCTCATTAAAGTGACGGGGTTACAGCCACGCTGGCCCTTCAGTGCTTTCAGCAGTGCCTCACAGACCAAGCAGCAGCAGCGCTGCAGCTCTCAGTGCCAACAGGATATCTTTTCTTGCACAAAGATCATTCAAAGCTTTCCCCTTTGAAACAAAGCCTTTGTAGTTAGATGAGATCTGAGGAGATGCTGTCGGGTTAGGGGTTCAACAAGGTGATGAGTGAATGAATTGACTTGCAGCATACGGCCCACATCTCCCACAGATCCTTTGGACTTGTTTACATGAGACATTTTATCTATATGAGAAGATAGCAGTGCATCCCTCCCCTTCCTGGGCAGACCCAAAACGCTGTGTGTAAGTGATGGTGGGAGAAAGTGGGGCCAGGGAAGGGGGAAAAAGGAGACAGATGTTACCAGGGATGCAATGGTCTGTGCTGCTGTTTTGCCAGCACCGTTATGTTGGTTGGAGCAGTGGCTTTTCACTCTTCTGTTGCCAGAAAATATCTGTGCTGGCAAAAGTCCCAGTGCTGATGCAGTTGTATCACTTGAAAAGGACTTTGCTGGCATTGTTTGCTATCTCTTAAGAGCCAGTCTGAGATATTCCAGCTGAAGGAGGTTGCAATAAGCTGCATTTCCTTAAGGCTGTTTGCCAAGAGGCATGACCTGTATCTGGTGAAGGTGGGGATGCTCAGGAAGGAAAAGATATCCTTGTGAAAACATGAATCAACCAACCACTTGCAAATTCATATGCATTTCTGCTACTGGAACAAAAAATGAGGAAACAAACCTCAGGTTTTTGGGGTGCTCTCCTGCATGCTTTTTGAACCTCTGCTCTTACTGTGAGAGCCAGAAAACTGAGAGCAGGAAAGGGGGAGCAGTTTCATATTCAGGAGAACCACTAAGCCACAGAAACCAAAGGCTTTGTCAGAGGAGATCCAGGAGATCCTGTGGTGGTGGTTTGAAGCATGAATGGACCACCCCAGGCTTTGCAGGGTTTACTACTTGTGTAGTAGTGAATGGGAGTCCCTGGTTGTGAATTGTCCCCCTGGTGTTAGTGGGCCAGCAAGGAAAAAATAGAGATGAATTCATGCCTGCAGAGATGTCCCATTTGAGGTCTGTGACACACACTCTGCTGTGCTGTGCTCTTGTTCAGCACACAGGAAAACTTCCCACCATGAGAAGGTCCAGGTGGCACATGTCCTGCTGTCCTGCCCTCAGCTCCCACAGAGGACCAGAAGCTGCAGAAAAGGTGTTTGTGACTCGGGCTAAATGGCTACTATGCAAGTGATACTATGTGCTCATATTATCACTCCGTCCCCTTCAGATTTTTCACTCATTTGACCAAATGAGACAAAATTTCAGGGACCTAAGAAATATCAAGCTCCCTCAGTTCCATGAATATGAAGACCTGTTACCACTCCTAAGACAGCAAAGGAGCAACAACTCACCTTTCTCTGGGTGTCTGGTAAGAAGTGAGCTTCACCCTTAAGGCGTTTGTAGAAAACAAAACTTTTTGCTGTACACAGTATTACTTGTTTCTTTGATTGATTGCACTTGTCTGTTTTACTGTACAAGATCCCAAGCAGGGTCCATGACACTGAGACTCAGGGTTTGTTTAAAGCCCAGGGACAGGACAGCCTTTCCATCTGTGCGGGACCTCATCATGGCATGGTGCTTTGGGAGGAGAGGGAGGAACAGGGGAGCAGCTGCTCTTCGGATGTCCTCTATGGACAAACCTTGTAGCACAGCCTGGAGATGCTGACCAGCACTGATGGCCTGGGACAGGAACAATCAGGTGATACAGACCAAGACAGCCCTGGAATTCATCAGGGTGGTTTGGCTGCCTGTGCCAAAACCCAGTGCAGCGAGTTTAGAGAGACCCCTGCCCGAACCTGACCTGGACCTGCCAGTTTGTTTGGTGTGTAAGTCTATTGGGAAGAAAGGTAACAACAACCTGAATATGCCTAGAGAAGGACGCTAGCAAAGTCAAATTTGGATGATGATGGATTGGTAGAAAGCAGGGTGATGACGGGCTGTAATTTCTCTCTTGAATTTCAGAAGGGTAAGTGGGTGAGGGAGCTTTAGACACTGCTTATGGCAAGGTACCAGAATACCTCAGGATTGTGCTCAAAGCCTGAGTTTGTGCTGCTGGTGTAAATCAGTGTGGGAACTGATGTGGTTTTCCTGGTGCTGGGGGTGCTCAGCAGGTATTTCAGGGCTGTGATATGAGAGTGAGGCAGGGCAGCATGGGCTGGGTGTCACACAGACACACACTGCTGGCATGGAGGGGACATGCCTCTGGGGCTTATGGGGCTGGCACGGGTGTTGCAGGATCAGCTGGTTACTGAATCACGGGGACCAGGGCTGGGAGCGGATTTTTGAAATCCATCTGCCTGCCATCAGTGACCCCAAAAAGCAGCAGTGCTGTAGGATAGTCCTTTCTTCATGACCAGATGATCACAAGGTGTTCTGAGTCCCTCTGTCACTGGTATCATGACAAAAAACAGGTCCCAAGCTCTCTCAGTTAGGAGGTCTCTATGGACTTTAAATCCTATTTCTGATCTGGTTCAGCCATCCATGCGTAGCACCTGGGAATTGCTTCCATTTGGAGCAAAATCCGATGTCCATGAGCTGGAATGGTCCAGAGCATGTGTGCTCTGCATGGGTAGAGTGCAAGCCTGTGTGCCAGAGTGCACTGATGCAGACTGAAGATAGAACTCACTGCTCGTGTTGCCTCAGGATACAAAGGAGAGAGGGGCCAAACCCATGTTGTTAAGTCATATCACCCAGTCATAGAGTGGTTTGGGTTGGAAGTGAGTGTAAAGATCTCTGGATCCTGTAGGAATTGCTTGGCAGATGAGCAGGGGATGAAGTACTCAACGGGAGCACCATCTCTGAGCTCCTGGGAACAGAGAGAAGGGGAGGGAGAAATGGGACCTCCTCCCCCAGGGAACCAAAGGGAAAGGCTTATCCTGAGGATACTGGCAAGGGCAGTCCCCTAAGCCTGGGGCATTACTCCACCATAGGGTTTCACCCAAACAAAAGGGATGCATTTCTTTTCAGACACTGAAATCAAGAAAAAATAAACAAATTTTAAAAAATGAATGTATTTTTTACATAGGAACTTTAAAGCAAGGAGAAAAACCCCTCCATTCAAAAGACATATCCAAACACAATTTCCAAGGTGGGAGTTAAAATAGAAACTATTTTCCTTTAGTAACATTCACGGCAGAATTCCCTTTATTGCAGTGTAATGGTCACAGCACACAGCACATTGGCACAAATGACACAGTTTAGACAGAAACAAAACTTGTCGTCTGAATGTCTTTTAAAGTCATCTGTTGTTTTTGTGCCATCTCCTTTCTTATTTCATCTCCTACTTTACTTTTACAAAGTAGAAAAAGACCCCAGCCCAATGACAGGGGTGTGTGTTACCTGCATTAAATGAGAAATCCCTGTTACATGGAGACAAGACTGTGACTCCCAGCAAAGACTGGCAGCCTTTGCTAATGACAAAAGGATGCGACCAGTCTCAGCATCACACTGCTTTTACTCAAAATAATTAAAATATCTCTATTTTTCTTGTGTGTTCACTGGGTAGATTTGACCACATCCACTGTATAATTGGTTTTGCTGCTACTTTCATGTAAAATCAGCTATTCTTTTTCCCCTTGTAGCTCTGTGTAGATATTTTCTAGAGTAAGAAGGAAGCGCAAAAGGAAACTGCAATTATATATCCAGAAAAGCATGCAGTGGGGAGAAAAGGGTCAGGTGTATCACATGAAACTGTCTGCATTTTCTACCACAAACCCAACACCAGGCTGAAAATATCCCATGGCATTTACAAGCATCTTAAAATAAAAGGAAAAAAACCCCACAACATGAAGATTTTCTTGCCTTTGTTCAGACTCCTGTCAGGTCAGAAAACTGCATATTCATGCTATTCATGCTAATTATTATTCCTGAAACAAAACCCACACAGCACAATGTTGGGAATTATTTTTTTCTTTGGGATGGCTTCTGTGGTGAGCATTATGTTTGCCTCTACAACACATTTTTCCATTTGTTTTCACATAGTTTCATAACTCCTACAAAAAGAAACCCAAAACCAACCCAAAACAAAAGCCTCCCCAAAAAACCCTCAGAAACTTTTGGTTGATAACTTAGCACAAATCCCTACTTCCTTCAACACTATTTTTCACAGTACAGATGATATGCACAGCTCATCCACCGGTGCAGTCCTGCAGCTTGAAAGGTGTTTGTTGTATTATCTCACTTGGATAATTATGTAGGCACTGGTGAACATCACTTTGAAACAGTCAATAAAGTAAGGTGAAAACCTGAATTATCTTTGTTTTCACACATTTGGAATGCTGATAGAAAACTCAAGGAGCAACACCGAGAGGAGCACTGTACGTGCACATTTAGCTGTAAAGCGTTGCCTCAGCTCAGCTCCATGGAGCCTGCAGGAGCAGTTATGAGACCAGATGTTCTTCTCATTCATTAAACAGTGCTGGCCAGCATGTAATTCTGAGCAGAAAGATGTCGGGATTGCTGGAGATACAAGACCTCTTTGTGATGTGAGCTCTGGCTTTACACCTGATCCTGCTGTGTGCAAGTGCTGCAGGGCTGCACAGTCAGACCTGGGGGGTGTGCGCTGGAAATAAACCCCAAATCCAAAGCACAACTGCACACACCTGTCAGCCCCCAGGAGAAAGGGTGGATTTCTGGTCCCATTGCATCTGGTAGGAGTTTTCTCATCAGCTTCAGTGTGTTTTACTTTGCCTGTCTGGTTCTTTGGCTCCAAACCACACATTTTTATGTCTTGAACGAAAAGAGAGTTCCTGCAGCTGTTGGTAGTGATAAGTCTCTTCAAGTCAGTCGCTAGGGAGCAACTTCAGTCATTTGTACACACAAAGCCAATGTAATGCAAGGATGTCAAAAAGTGACCATGGCTGGCACCTGCAGGGAGGCTGAAAAAGTCGATTCAGGATGACTTTAGAGCAGCAGTTCTGTATTGACTTCCGAAGAGTCTTCCCTGCATGTGAATGGTGGGGTTTAGCCAGGAAAATGCTAGAGCCAGCTAAAGGAAAGTGCAATTATAGCTGATGATTATAGATAAGGAGTGTCTGTCAGGAACCCCCTTGCTTCCCGCTCTGGCCCAGAGGAGTTGTTTAGACTAGAAAGCAAGCAGCATGTGGAGTAGGACATGGGTTTAAATTTCAAGCTTCTTTTAAAGGTGGCCAATTGTAACACTTCATAGAGATGCCTCAAGATCTGTAGATATGCTTGGTTAGTTTGGTTTTTTCCTTTTTTTTTCAAAGCTAAACCTTATTTTTCTTGGAACAATTGAGTTTGGTGGCTTTTTAAGGAAATTAAGCCCAGATATTTTTTTCTGCATTTTTGAATGGTAACTAAACTAATGTTGCTGGCACTGCAAGGGCTGCTACTGAGTCAAAGGACAGCAAAGGTTCCTGTGCTTGCCAGCAAAGCTCCCTCTGGGACGAGTCTGTCTTGGCAAAGAGGGTTCCACGTGGTACTACATATCTATATGTACACTGGTATATATCTGTATCTGTATCTGTATCTATATATCTATATCTATTTTTATTCTTGTGTATATGTATACCTATAGGTAGACTGGAGTTTTTAAAAATAAAAAGCTAAACTCAAGGAAATTAACCACTTATCAAATCCAAGTGGGCTCCGCTCACTCCAAAATACTTTACTTTTGAAATACTTGTGTTATTTTAAAAAAATATTTCCCATGAGATCAAGATGCGGAAGGATTCTCTCAGTAGACTGTGTGTTTCTTAGTAGTGTGGAGAGGATGGGACGTGAGGTTAAGTTATCAGAAGAATCAACAACACAATATATGAGCATCGCAGTAAGTATTTCGAGAGTGAATTGAATTTTATGCGGGGTTCATGCCTTAGTGAAAGGTTTTCACTGGTACCATGATGAAAACCTGCC
The DNA here is from genome assembly GCA_013397845.1 of Melanocharis versteri. NCBI lineage: Eukaryota > Metazoa > Chordata > Aves > Passeriformes > Melanocharitidae > Melanocharis > Melanocharis versteri. Next base: position 460,030 of record VZTG01010081.1, on the reverse strand, counting down.
CTTCTGCCCATATTTTGAATGTGGGACAGAAAGAGTTCTATGAGCATTCCTTTTCAATAAGGATCAGTTCTGGTATGGGAACAGGGAATTTTTCCTAGCACATGATGTACGAGGGAAGAGGTGATTAGTTTACTAACTTTGTGCACTTTGACCCTTTTACTCATACTAAGTAAAGTGGTTTGATGGTAGTTTGAGGATAGAGTTAGGATCATCTGTTAGTCAGATTTCAAGTTAATTAACCAACCAATCTGCTCACACTGGAAGGGGCTCGTGTATGATTATGAGTCACCCACTTGGGTAACTGATATTTGTTTATTTTTAGGCAGACTATGAGGCACCCAGACACTACGGCAATGGGTTCCAGATCAGTACTTTAAATATATGAAATATACTGGTGATTTGGACCTCGCAGATGAGAGGAGTGTCTGCTTTCTCACAACCTCTCCCTTTGTAGAAGATGAGGTCAGGCTCATCACATGAAGACAAATTCCTTATCCTAAGTATAGTTAAGGCTCATTCCTGAAATATACAGAAAGCATTATTTTGGGATGGATCTGTATGTACTCTTGCAGCCCCTGGTAGGCCCTGTATTTCTAAGTGAAAGAGTTGGTCGTATCTGTGTAAGAGTATAAAACTGTGTGGCGCTGCATTAATAGCATCCAAATTTTTTTGCGCTTTGGACCTTTATTCTTGAAACGTGGTGCTGAAAGTGCGGGCCCATGAAAGTACGAGAGGTTGGCAAAAGTGAGGCAAAGAAGGTACAGTGGGATTTGGGAACAGAGGTGGGGGTCTCGGGTACCGTTGAAACAAGTTGCCTGTCTTCAGAGGTGATCGCTTTCTATAATCCCTTTAATGAATGCATCAAGCTCCTTTCCATGCTTAATTAAGCTCCTGTCCTTTCCCGCCCCAGAGCCACCAGCTTCTCGCTGCCACCTTAAACACATTTGTAGCCAGCTCAGACCCATTCGTTCTTGTGCCAATGCTGACTTTCCTACAGTAGCTTTTCTTGTACGGCACACCCCAATTTGTTTTGTCAAGAGCAGGAGGAAAATTTTTCTTGTCTACATTTCTGCATGAGGAATTTGGAAACAGAAGGAAGGCTTTGTCTAATAAGGACTTTTCCAGGGGCCAGTGTCTCCTCCTCAAGAGGAGTAAGTCGTTTTCTTAGTTCCCCTTTCCTTTCCTCAATTTTTGCCTCCTCCATCCTTTTCTCTATCACGTGCTTCTCCCACTGGCCTCCTGTTTTGTTTTCTGGGGCACCTGGAGTGTGCATTCCCTGTCACTCCTGTCCCTTTGCCGTGGGTGGGTGATGGGTTCAGACACAAACCCTGCCATCCCCGGGGTAAGGCAGCTGCCCATCTTCTCTGTGTGGAAGGGCAGCAGTGGAGAGAGGTGACACAGGCTTCATGGCGTGTTATTTGCTTTTTGTTCTGGGGAAAGCCTGGGGTAGGGGGACATAAACATCACCAATTCCCTGGCAGAAGTGACTTTGGCCTGTGCAGGATGACAGCAGGAAAGACAGCCGTAGTGAAACGGAGACCTGGCAGCTTGTTCACATTGCTGGATGCCATGAGTCTCACACATTTATCTGTGGATGTGAGATATGGAGCATTAATTAAACTGTGTAAACAATCATTTATTCATTTTACTCTAGCCTGGTACACAGAAAAATGAAATGCTAGGAATTAGGTATCTTTCTGAAAAGGGTAATTTTTATAAGAAATGCATTAAGCAAAGAGTTGACTTAATTTAGAATTCCCTTTTTGTGTGTTTATGTCTTAATACTGTATTTTTAACATTGCTTTTGCTTAGAGTATTTTGTGTAAGCAGTCACTTAATTAGCAATCATTTTATTTTACTATTACAAAGATAATTTCCATGTTTTTCTAGTATTTATTTTAGCATTGCATCTACAGAAGCACAGTCTTTCCTTCAGTTTCCAGATGGAAACAGCTGCATTTTAATTTTCCTGAAATGCGGTCTTTTAGGATCTTTCCTTGAAATTATTTTGCTCTATACATTTCATATTTGGTCACTTCAGCAATGAAATTTAATGAGCTTTCCTTGTAATAGCTTCCAGTACAAGGGTACTGCAGCATTGTGATTCTGGTAAATGCAGTGAGGAGAGAAGGCTTTTACATGAACTCTTTCTATATTGTGGTTGCAGTAGGATTTGGAAGACGATTTTCTGATAATTATGGTGAAATTAAAGCGAGGTGATTTTGTGCATGATTTCAGACCCCGAGACAACTTCTCACAGCGGTTTCTCCCCAGCTGGTGGTGGTCATGGAATCACATTAAGGAGGTTTAGTGCTGGGTGATTGGAGAGGGGTTTTCTGCGAGCCACGGAGGCCTGGCAATGTCAGTGGGGTGGGGGAAGCCTTCTGGCTCCTGGCTTGGGCCAGCAGCACACATCTCATACTATCACAAACACCCAATTAAATCAGCACTGTGTTTAATAAACAATTTAAAAATATCAGACGCAGCAAAACAAACCTGGAGATGACAGAAACAGTGTTGTTTTTAGAGGCGGTTGAGAACAGAACATCCTTTTCTTGGAAACACTGCACGTCCAGGAGGAAAGCGGCTCCTTTGCAGCGTCTCAGCTTCCCCAGACGCTGCTCACACAGTCTCAGGCACTTCTGGTCCATGGCAACCCATGTGCAAATGTTTGTAGGAGCATGGGCTTTCCAGCTCTCCCAGGGATATTCCATCTACCTGCCACCTCAATAAAAATCTCTCTTGCAATTCAAGCATGTGAGGGCTAAAAAGATTTGGTAATAACCTAGGAAATAAGTAACTTAGATAGATAAAAAGAAGGGATTTTAGTGACCCAAAAGCAGTCGTCCATTTTGAATGGCGGTGGCAAAAATCATGCCTGGGCCTTGCCTTGTAATCCTATTTTAGGTGATGACCAAGAAGTAGGTAGCTGCCATGCTTTCCACCTTGGCAACTGCAGCTCTGGGCTGGGTTTGGCCACTGATATGTGAGGAAGGACCACTTCAGGTTGTGTTGATGTTTGAGCAGTTTGAAAACACACTGATGACCCCTTATTCAATAAAGGAATGGACCAACCTTCACTGCAAAATCCTGAACATCCCAAATATAGCACAATATGAAATCATTTCCCCAAAGTAACCGTCCAAAGTTAAGCTGCAGATGAGTCTGCCTGAGGGGTAGGAAGAAAAGAGACTTAAAGTGGGTATTTCCATGGAAGAGCAAGAAATGGACTAAAATGGGCTGGTGTCTTTCTGTGTTTGCCATTGAACTCCCAGTATCACACATGTCATCTCTGTGGGCTTGATGATGATCTAGAGACACCAATGTTTCTGGATAACTTTGATTTAATTCTTGGACTCTATACTCTGAAAATAATGCATGAAAAAAGTATTAAGTAATGATTTCATTTTGTCAAGGACTGCTGGTTTCATTCTTGGGCTGGAGTGCTCTTTGCCTAACTCTGTTCCTCAGCTTTAACATCCGTCAGCTCTGAGGCACCTCTTGGAGCAATGACCAGGTTATTACAAAAAATGATGGTCCCAAAGCAAAACAAAGACCAAACTGACCCATGAACTGGGAGTGGAGCAAATATCTGTTTAGCTCTGTTTCAGTTCTGCTGGCATAAAGTTGAGATGTATAAAATGCCCTGGAGGGAGTCAGTCCTTTGAGTGACTTTATGCAGGTGTGTCACTGAGTGATGCAGAAAGCCTATCTGCTTTTCTTTGCTCCTGACCCTCCTCCCCCACTGGCCCCAGCACCATCCTCGGCTGTCAGCTGCCTCACCTGGACACTGGGCCCTGTTCAGACCCCCCTGTCCACTTCAGGAGGTGTTTTAATCCTCCTTCCTTCACAGGAAAGAGGCAAGAGTACAATAAAAATCAAATCTCTTCACTGGGACATGGGCAAATATTCGACTCCCTGGCCTCTGCAAGTTATTTTTGTTTAATAAAATGCAGCAGAGGAGGATTTCTCAGGAGACTCTCTGCTTCACTCCATACTGCAGGGTCAATATTTTAACAACTTATTTTTCCTTGCATTTGCACTCTTAGAGTAAGTGTTTGTGCTGGGATGGCTGAGGTGGGACTGACACCATTGAAATGCAGGGAGAGAGGAGTTAGCAGCTGTGACCCTCAGCCTATCATGCAGAAACACCATGAGCAAAATGCCCCAAACACAGGCTCCAGCCATGGGCAGTGGGGGCTTTCTTGGGTGCTTCTAACTGCACCAGTTGTAAGGGTCCACTACATTAAATTATAGCAGAACTAACTGTGGTTGAATAGAGAGAGGTGAAAACATGAAAATCAACAGATATAAGGTATTTGCAGTTACCCAGGGCTGAACTCAGTCCCTCCAACAAGATTTTTTTTTTTAATAAAAGTAAGGAAATTATTAAAAAAACACAGAATTGATTAGCGCAAAAGGCCTGTTGTCATGGACTCAGGGTTTTGTAGATTCACAAGGCAAACTAAAAGGTCATTAATCAAGGCTAAATAATGAGTGAGTGGGGTTTCTGCCCATATTGGGTCTGCAGTGGGCACTAGGTGAAGTAAACATTTCTGGGGGAGTTGTTAACTTTCAGGCCTGCCCTGCCCAGGCATTTCTCAAATCCCAGAAACAGCTAAGTTACTAAGATGGGTGTAATCTACTTCATCTTAGAAAAGTTTTGTAGTTAGGGAAATTGAAGGAAAGGATCTAGCCAATATCTTCATTGTTAGGCTTCAGTTTCTTATTTTCTTTCTTCCCTCTCCCTGTTTTCTCTTCTCTTTTCTGTCTGCTTGTGCCCCTATTTCAGAGTGTGGATTAGGCAGCCAAGATTGCATTTTTGTTAGAGTGCTGCAAGGGTGCTCAGGAAGGCTGAGCAGTGCCCTGACCAGCCCAATGCTGGTACAAATCATCTCAGAGGAAATGGTGAGAGCGTGAGCTGTGCCCTTTCTTTCACAATGAGATGGAGAGGAAGAGTCAGCACCACAACAGCTGCTGTCTTTTCTGTCTCTGCAGCTCTTCCCTCTTGCTCTCCATTTGTGTGCTCTTGTCTTTTTTTTTTTTTAGCTCTGGAGGAACAAAGGAGAACAATATATCCTGTGGCCCATTTAAAATAACCTTTTCCCTTTTTGCCAAAATGGACAGTTGTTGTCACCTCCGGTACCTTACAAGAGCCCGTCAGAGAGTGACTCTTCCTGAGAGTAGGTCATCCTGTAAGCAGGAAAAATAATGAAGCCTGTTTCTCTGCAGATCTATGTTCCTATCATGTAAAGGGCACTATTGACTTTTAAGTTAATTATACTCAAATCTACTGTTATCTCTGCATAAAGCATAAAGCATGTCATGCCCTGCAACTTCCATGTTCTTCAGCCACTCTGCCTCCTTGACCTCCCCACGGCTGCTCTGCTGCCTTCAGCCTTTCATCCTCCTTTCCAACTTCTCTGCACTTCACAGCCTCCGTGTTTTTCTGTTGCTCCAGGTTTCTCTTGAGATCGTCTTGTCATTTCCTCCTCCTTTTTAACCCATCCTTTCCCCTGACTTGGTCATTCTCTTTGCAGGGCCGTGTGAGCTGCTGCTGTCAGCATGAATAACAGCAGGGCTGCGGTGAAGCAGTCACAACTCCCAGCACAAGGGGAGCTCCAGGGAAACAGGGTGAGACCTCACCCCACCCACCCCTCCACAGCCAGTGGTCTCTCAAGGTCTCTCACATCCCCATCAACCACAACAGACTCTCCAGAACTTGCTGTGTTCCAGAGATGGGACCCATCAACAGCCCATCTCCACTGTTGGCCATCTGTCCACCGACCACAATCCAGCCAGGGAATGTCCTTTTCCTGCTGCCTGCCATTGCACAGCTTTTTCCCACAGCTCTAGACAGCACAGGGCTCACCCCAGCGCTTGACAGGGGGGACAGTAGCTTGACACCGGTACCAGGGCTTACACGACACAGCAGCTCAAGGTGGAAGAACTGAGCCACAGCTGCTCCCTGGTACTCAATCAGCCCTTTGCACTGTGCAGTGCACTTCCTCAGTGGCTGCTATCTCTTATTATACATTTTTAATTGATTAATTTTTCATCCTTATCCTAGGGTCGCGCATTCGTGGCAGTCATTGTCAGCACCCCATGTTCATTTCATGTAAAGCTATATTTAGATATTTCCTGGATGACATATCCTAATGTACAGTATCCTTTTATGGCTCATATGAAGTCAGACTTCAGACCTTTAGGCCAGGGTTTGGTTAGACCTTGCCTGGACCATAAGGCAGGCTGCTCAGCAGAAGCTTGTCAGTCCCACTGGTGTGACCACAGTTACACAGCTACATGAGGCTTCCTGTTTTTTCACACTGTTTTTGGCATTGCGTTATCTTGCCCTATTCCCCTCACTGCCTGTCCATGGCATGCTGCCTGAGGGTGGCTGTGAGGATCCTGTGTTGGCCTTCACCACAAGAGCACCGCAGTGGCTGTTGTGGATGGCGTTAGTTGATGCACTGGTGTACTCACCATGGCACTGTGTTTCCCCTTCGTTTTTCCCTTACAACATTCCACACATAATTCACCCCTGCCACCCCATTCCCTCCTCCCCCTCTCCCCCCCCCACAAGTATTTTGAAGCAAAGTGATATTCTAGAAATTGGGTGACAGGAGCAAAATCATCAGAGGTCAACTTGGGAAAGTCCAAACCATGGTCTCTGCTTCCTGGCCATTGGTTTTTATAAATCCTGTAAGAATTTAATTAAGCCTGAAGGACTTTACTTTCTATTAAGTGCTCTTGAGATTGGCTAATGGGGGGAAGAAGATTGAAGTGTGAGAGATGTGCATTGCCCAGCTGATCTCATAAGCTTTATTTCTATAGGAAATCGGTATAAAATGTGAAAGGGAGCGAGTCATGTTAAAATAACAGTTGTACTTGATCCTTCATGTATCTGATGCTTTTAATATTTTCTCTCCCTTCCAATACATTAAGGGGGACACACAGGGCTTGAGATGCTCTGTCTGAAGCCTCGGACTTCATTTGCCAAGCTGAAGTTGAGTTAGCACTTCTGAGCCTCTGGGGCTGTGTCTTGCATCAGAAACAACACAGCTCGTTATCATCCCCGAACCCTGCTCCTGTCAGTCGCTGCGCTACGTGATGGTGGGTGACACGTGGAGGGAAACAGGATCTCTTCCAGAATATGTGAAAAGGTAGGTTTGACATAAGATTAAATCAATAAGAGGAAGATGGATGAGCATTCATTACCTGTGTTTCGGAGGAGACTGTTTTAAGAGAAGGGAAAGTTTACCTTAGGACATCCGTTCCCCTCCCCTTTGTTGTACAGCTGCTTGTCAGTCAGTTCTTTGGCTGTCACAGTTGGGAGTGTGTGTTTCAAGGTGAACTGTTGCTTATTTCGGTTTGCCTTAAAATGTTGCTTGGCAAACGAGGTAGTTCAGGAGATGATTGATGAGCAATGAGACAAGCACGCAGCAGGGACAGGCTGGACAGCTGGGATGACTTCAGCCTCAGTCCAGAGCTGATCCTATCATTTAAAGGGCAGGACTGGGTCAAAAGGAAAAGGGATGCTAAAGGAAAAAGAATGAATAAGGGAGAGAGAGAGAGAGTGTGTTTCAAAGGCTGCAATACAGTAGTCACCATAGTGATGATGAGGGAGGGATGCAGAAGACAGGGCAAAGTCTGTTGATAGCGAAAACATTCAAGGTTTAAAAGGCATGCTGGCTTTGTGCATGTCTGGGAGCCCTAAAGACCGGGCAGGCACCATCTGGTATCTCCAAGCCTCTCTGCTGCTATTGGTTTTATTCTGTTAAAGATTAATTTCAAGTTATTATTTGGATCATCATGTAAGAGTTACAATTATTTTTAGCTAAACAATACTCTCTTTTGATGCAAGTGATTCTTGGCTAAACTTGACTAACTCTGTGGTGAGATTGATATTGGAAAAATTTCCTTGTGGCCTCCTTCCTGTCTTTTAGTAGTGCCTTTGAGTTTTTAGTGAATTTTCTTTCTGTGAGAGGTGGATTGCCCTAGTGATGGGGCACAGCTGCACACCAGCCACAGGAGGATCTGCAGATCTGTGGCAGACCCCTTGCCCCCCCAGTGCATGGAGATGGCAGCGTAACACCAGAAGAAGATCCCAAAAAGCACTATACTGAAATGCCAGTTACTGAAAATAGGAGGCACAGAAAGGAGGAGACATCCTTGGATATACATTACCACTTTAGAAGAAACTGCATTGATTTAAGACATGATCATCCCTTCAGCTGTTTGAGTTGGTCACAACCCTGCCCGAGGTTGCCATTGTCACACCACAAGAGCTCACCTGAGCACTCCTCACCTGCCCCAGGGCGATGTCAGACCAGCTCCCCACGGAGGCAGGCGGGTTATGTCACAAGCAACTCTGCCAGCCCTGCCAAGGGAAAGCAACAGTTTCCAGGCCAGGAGCCGCAGCTGAAGGACAAGGACATTCCTTGCACTGCCACAGTTCCATTTGCAAGAGGCCATCTGACCGAAGCTTTAAACCCATCCCTTCCCATAGGAGAGACATCTGACTGCAGGCCACCAGGCAGTGCCTGTCTCCTTTCAGAATTCAAACTGCAGCTTGATGCCTGAAACTTTGCTTTATTGTGTTAGGTTGTTGTTGTTTGTGCTGTTTCTGTGTCAGCTGCTGGAGATGACACAAGAGGCAGGGGTTAGAGCACTTGACAAAGATCCATTCACCTCCTGTCGATCAGCAGAGCATTGAGGCAGAGCTGGAACTATGCTACAAGAGAAGATCCTGAAGACCTTTCAAAGCTTTTATCTGTTGCATGAAATAATTAGAGATTCTTGAGGGACAACAAAGGGGGAGAATAATTGTTCCAGATATTACAGCACCTATCTCTGAGTCTCAGCATCCCAGGCCATCCTTATTTAATTTAGCTAGTCATGCCTAGTCTTGCTCTGTCTTTGTCTCCTCAGAACTTTATTCCAGACAGCAGGGTTTCTCTGAACTGTGGGAAAAGAGACGTATAAGATTAGAGACAAAAATCAGTCTTATTCCAGTTATTACTGGAATACTCCAAGGGCACAAGAATTTGACACTGGTTATTAAGTGCCTTATTGCTATCCCTTTGAAGGCTTCAGGTTATGCTGTATTTACTCTGACCCTTTTACTTTCACCTGTGTCCTTTAATGCTTTGTGGTAAAATAATCTGGTGTTGTATTTTTTTCTTTCTTTCTTCAGAAATTAAGTGAATTTTAGATTTTCAAACCAGTTTTCCTTGACCTTCTTCAATGAGAAAAGGCCTTTGACTATGCCATGGGAAGTCTGGGGATTTTGTATTTTTTGCCTAATTTTTAAGGGTATAGAATGGACTGAGTCTGGATTTACTTCCTGTTCAATAAATATCCTCACCAGAATATTCCCATTCCATTTGGGTTGTAAAACCAAGCCTACTGTTGCAGGAAAAAGTATGTCAAGCCCAATTAGCTCCCTTCCCTTGGTCTCTTAAGCAGACCACAATGTGTTAAAATTCTTGATTCTTGAACTCTGCAGCTCTAGACAGATTTCAGGCTCCCTCGACCCCCCTACGAATATTTTAAAATATGCAGGTGAAGTGCACTGCATGATGGACAATGAAACCGTGAACCTGAATCAACAGACAAACATACTGTCCCTTACTGCTGCATGTTTTTTTATCGTGTTTCAATACTTTGTGTTATTTGTAGTGTTCATGCACCAGCAAGGGTTCAGACTGCAGCATGGCTGTCTCTAATAACCCACCTCTGGGTGTTTGTTTTGGCAAAGGTGTCACAACGATAGCTGGTGTGGGGCACAGGCTTGGAGGTGACACAGATATAAAGGGAAAGGGAAATTGTACAAGCACAAAGGAGATAAAACAAGAATGAACATGATTAAAAGATGGCTGGTCTTTGGTGCGAAGGCATCAACAGTGTTGAAAGAGAACAGTACTTGGATAGAAAATCAAGAGTTGGAGGTTATAATGAGAGACAGACTGGGATGAGGACAGGATCCCTGAGAAATGGAGAGTGAAGTGAAAACAACGGGAAAAATGAGCAGCATGAGAGGAAGTAGGGTCCCTTTTAGGGGAATGCCCATCGATATGCAACACCTCCCATCAGGGCATGGAAAGGCATCCAGGCTGCTGAGCCTCACTGCTCTGCTGTGGTTGAACAGCAGTGATGCTGTGGTGGCAGGAGAGGAGCTCTTCCTCCAGAGCACCCGGTGTTGCAGCACTGTGAGAAGCTGCTCTGTCAGGTCAAGCAGTAGAAGTCTGTGGAGTGGATGTAAAGAGTCTCCTCTATCTGAGCATGAGAATATGATTGACTCTGGATGACACAATAAAAAAAAAATCAGTCGTCACTCTCCTTGCCCTCAACCCAAAATAGAAATCCACATGTACAAGTGACAATGAGGTTGAAGTTCAGGTGATTCAGAAATTCAGATGACTCAGAAAAATGTCAGAATAAAGACGGTGTTATGAAGCAGTCCTTAGTGGGATACTATTCTTTCCAAAGAACTTGAATTTCTTTGATACACAAGAGGGACAGAAGACCCCTCAGTCATTTTGCTTTATCTGCAGTATTTAATGTGTGGTGCCCTACATATTTCTTTTGTGCTATCCAGGCTTGTTTGAAAAGCCATTTGTTTCCTCCTAAGTAAGGGTGCTATATATTTGTTTTTCTCTGGTACATGCTTTTTTCTGCCCTTTGAATCCCAGCTGGATGATTCTCTTAGGCAGTAAACAGGATTTTAAAAGAGGGTTTGAGGGATAAGTGCTCTTGGCTTTGGAGGATTTGAGAGCAACCATGTAAGACCTCTACTCCTCTTACTTTTTGTCAGTAATGTGCTAGCTCAAGTCCTAAAATTTTCTCTCTAGTACTCATCACTGCTGCTCTTGAGGGCTTCACAAACACTCAATTGATCTTCATATCAGCTTGGTTTCATTTTGCTCTGTTATTTTTGGGAGAAGTTAGGTGGGGTTTTAGAAAGAAATTTCATTATCCATCTTTCAACTTTGATTATAGGGTGCATCCGTCCAAGCAAAGACTTTGCCAACAGCATTCTGGTAGCATAATGGCTAACACCTTCTGATTACGAATTAGAGGACTGCAAGTATGACTCCTGGATAGAGTTTCTTTTGCAGGCTGCATGCTTTCCCCTTCTCATTGAAGGTGTTTGAAGCACAGCATGTTAAACTCTTTGCGGTCCTGGATTCCTTACTAGCTGAGTGTGCATATACCCACTTTTCACCTACTTTCAATAGCGCTTGGTTTCTGTAGCACCAAGTTCATCTTTAAGGATAAAGTGAATACAGATCTGGAAGGCAGGAGTCCCTCTTGCTGCATGCTTCATATCTAAACCTCAACAGAATGGTGTCTCACTCAGAGGTAGCAGATCCTGTGGAAAAAACAATTACATCATTAAGAGCTTCAGAGTACACATTCAGAAGCAGGACAGAAGGGATATCAGACGAACTGAAGTTGCACACACAGGCTTAATATTGGTACTTCCACAATTCCCCAGTCACATTGCTGTTACTAGATTTTGATATAAGTGGCGGAAGAAGAAATGGAATGACAAATACACTTAGCAGAACTGATATAAATTCACTACAAAATATATAAGTTGTGACCAATAAAGTCAGATTATCTCACTGGATTTACTCTGGGTTTACCCTAGTGTAACCCAGAACAGACTGTGGTCCAGTGGGTATGAGAAAAGTTAGACTTTAAAGAAATAAATCTCACCAGTTTCAAGTTTTATTAGCTTCTATTTCCATTGTGCCTTTCAATTTTATATTTGTCATATACTGGAGCTTGCCTAGATGAAAGCTTTAGTCTTCATTGTGTTACAGAGCTTTTGTAAAGAGTAGATAATGTTTTTAAAAAGCTGAGAATAGACAATACATGTAATTGTTTATAGTGAACTTACTCTTGGCTCAATTTAGCCTTTAGCGTGACAAAGAATTTTATCCAAGAGCATAATGAATCTATATAGTATTGCCAAACTGAATCATTCAAAAATAATGAGTCAGATCTTTAAAAAAAAGTGTTATGAGAGGGACTTGTAGCTATAATGTTTAGGAGTGAATATATGTTCAATTCATTTTGCTTTGCCTTCTGATTCCTCAGCCTTTGCAGTGTGCTCAGCTTATATTTTTAAGCTTCTATCTATAACCTTGAGAGCAGGAAAATTACTGCCTTTTTGTTTAAATGAAAGAAAAATGAGAGTTTTTTACATAATCACATCATTCCAAGAGCTGGTACTTCGAGGAAAAAGCCTCAAATATCACAAAACTTATGATAAAGATTGTAAGAATTGGCAATTTGTAGCTCCTCAAATGTGTTTGAGGTTTAGAAATGCCCTTCTTATAAATAAAGAACTTCCTGAGGTCTATAAAAGATGCAAAGATAGCAGCAATGCCATTGGAAATAACTTCTCTTTCTGCAGGGAAAGATGCAGATTGCCACCTTCTCTCTCCACAGCCACTGAAATGGGAGGCCCAGCTAATGAAAAATAGTTCTGTTCTCAGCTGAGTCGATAGTCTGTTACCACGGTATGGATTGGGAGTAACTCCAAGAAAGAGAGTGCAAATACCACAGCTTTCCACTTTGGATCTTTTCCTGATACCTTGGGGAAACTGGAGGAGGGAGGGATTCTGGGTTTTGGTTTTATGACTGTGTAGTATCTTCAACAGCCCAGGAGAGGTTTGGGGCCTCTTTCTGCCCTGGATTATGTTGGTGTCAGTCTGCAGCAATTGCACAAAGACAAATTCTCATTCCTCAGGTAAGAATGAAGCCAAAGAAGAATTTTCTTTTTGTGGCTTTTATTTCAGTGCAAAGATGACGTAAGATTTTGTGCATTTTAACTCGCATCTGGCTGCAACAGAGGAGCATTTAATTCAGGATGTGAAAGCATTTTTCTGAGCAGCTGGAGCAGACACTGAGGACTGAACTCAGGAAAGTGGTACAGGATCAGAAAAGGGCTCTTATCTCTCTGGGATACAAACCAGTAAGGATGAAAAAGTGAAGGACCTGGGAACTGCTGTGGTGTGACCTAGTGAATGGTGAAGTCCCATTGTCTCAGCTCCCTAAGAATCCTGAGAGTTCAGCTATTCCGTTTGAGGCTGAACACAGCAGCTCCTTGTCCTCAAACCCACTGACGACATTTGCCTGCTATTATTAAAGTGAGAGGGTTGTCCTTAGAATATTCTGGGGCTCCTTTGCTCCATCTGCTAAAATTACAAGAGTGTCTGGGCTTGCCTGTAGTTTGACAACAGGTTCTGTTCTATTATTATCTGTTCTTACGAACAAATAAATGCAAAATTCATTTTGATTTGCAAAGAATCCTTGTTTTCTACACTGGCAGCAGATTACTAAGCGTGTCTTGTAAGCTGACCTCTTCTTAAATCTTCACTGCTCCAAGGGTTCTCTACACAGTTGCAGCCTAAGCAACTTTTCCGAGTTTCAAGGGCAGCTACAGCAAAGTGTTACCACCCTCTGCCCATTTTTCAGCAGGGACACGCCTGTGACTGAGACACCGTCCCACGGCTACAGCAGATGACCACTGCTGAGAGAAGGAGCTCATACATTTACTGTGGAAAATCTTCAAGCCAGTTTTGTCAGGCACACTCCTTTCCAATCATCTGAAGGCTCCAAGGGAATTTTTCTAATACTGCTAGCTCAGGCCTTTGCAGAATCTTAGTTGGTATTTCACCACTCCCACAACAGGTCTTTCAGCATCTGGGAAAGCAGGAGGAGCCACTTCTCTGGTGGATATGGCTCTTGTGTGGGTTGGTGCCAACAGAACTTGTCTGTTATCCCCCCAATACCAAAAGAGGAGCCTCTGTGGTAGAACTGTTGAAGATTATATCCAGTAATTGAAGACACAATGTCCAACAGGTCTGTCTGGCTTCCTTTTGCTGCTTGGACTTTTGTGGGGGTCTGCACACAAAAAATCTGAATAGTCTCTCCCGACGAAGAAACTCAAAGTAGTTCCCCTAGCAGGGTAGCTCTCTTCCAAATGCTGTACATGAAAGACTCACAGCTCTTGATTCATTGCTGCCTCATGCTAATCATTGGAACTGGGTTCTTTCTCGCTCTCGTTAATTACTGTCTAGCTTATATATAACACCCTCATACTGCAATCACGGAGATAGTAAAGATTATGCAAATGCTGATTAGGGTGTAATGTGGCTTGTAGAGCATTCATCATAACCAGTGAGAAGGGAGAAGAAGGGAAGCTTGATTCATAGGGGCTAGGCTGAAATTGTCATGAGAGCATTTGGATTTTACTTTTTTTACTTGAAAACTGAGCATATTTGATACAGAAAATGCTGAAGCTCAGCAAGGAAAATATTTGAATATAATCATGCTTCCCTGAAGATACATTTAAACTAGATACTTGCTCTTGGGTTTTAACAATGCAGGATGTGGGGGTTGCTAACACAGCCAGTTGTTTTCATCCCAAGACAGCCACTCTCTTCCCAATACCACCTGGAGCACTTTTAGACATTTTGTTCATATGCACAGGTTGGAAACCTCCCCAAACCCTGTGATAAAAAATTATAGGTGAAAGTGAAATTATTCTAAATATCATCCTGTGGATATGCTGATGTCTCCTAACTCTGAAGACCTGGGTGGTAAAATAGAATCGAGCTCAGAGGTATCTTCAGACAAACAGCTGGATAATTGTTGCTTCTCTAGAGTAACCTCATTTTATGCATACTGTCACGGGCCAGAATGAATGGTACCTGGAAAACTGTAAATCTGAATTACCATTTTACCATACAAGGTGAGAAAATTTCTAAGAACAGTGGGAAAAACTGCGGAGTCACAAGAGGCAGATCAACAAGGGACTACAAGCTTCAGGGTAAAAGCCAGAGAGAAGGACTTTGTGCTGTCATACAGGTGTGCACATCTTGGATCCCAAAGTGTGGATCCACTAGAGGGCTGGGTGTAAGTTAAGACAAAGGAAACCATTGTGACAAGAGAAGTGTTTTGCTCTAGGCTTCTAGAACAACTGTTTTTGATATGGTGATTGCTCTTGACTGGATTCTCCTCAGGAATCTGCCAGGGCAGCAAACACAGAGGTTCCATCCCGTGGGAATCTCTTCTGTACTGAAGTCTGACTGGCCTGCCTGGGTCTGGCTGCACGTGAACTCAGGACAGAATGCTTCAGAGTTTGGAAATGCACTTTTTATGGACAGTTTACTTACAACAAAAGAACATTCAGAGGCTCAAACAACCTTCCAGAATACTCTGAAATACCCCTTTAGAACTACCTAGAGCATTGTCAATAAAAGGGGTGGGGTGGGGGGGTGAAAAAGCCTCTCAGATCTGTTCTGGTGCTCTGACAGCACTGGGGGTAAGGCACACAGCTAAGCTGGAAGCTAGGAAAGTAAGGAGAGAGTGACCACCTCCCAGTCATCTCAAATGCTCAAATTATTCCCAAGCCTGATTCTCACCGGTTGTTTGGTGTTCCCATGACTACATGCAGAAAAGGTGAAAGTAAAAGTAGTTACATCACTCTGAAGAAAGATCTATTATTGATTACTGAAGAAGAGCCTGTAACAATTTCTACAATAATGAAAGACTCAGCATTGAAAGTATACCCACCTGGTCTTTCTGACAATATTAGGTAAGGCTTTTTCTCTTGTATGATTAGATTCTGAGATTCTTGATGGAGAAAAGATCCTAAGAATATCAGGATATCCTAAGGATGTTTCATCCAGAAAATGAGGGCATCTGAATAAATCAATACACCTGTTATATTCATGTCAGCCTTTCTACTTTGCCAGGTTTCAACAGAATCCTTGCAGTTGCTAGTTACAAACTAGCATAATAACTGACAGTTTATGTCTGGAGAAATCTTTTGGACCAAATCCTTCTTCCTGATAAAGCTTCTTTGTGCTGCTCTGAAGGCACAAAGCAGCCTTTAAGATGCTTTTATCAGTTATACTCCAATTCAGCTGTCACAGGGAAATCTCCATATGGTGGAGAGCTGATCTTGCTGAGTTTGCACTCTTCCCATCACAGCTCTGATTTTGCAGCCATACCGAGAGGCAGACGTATGGCTGAGGCATTGCTGTGCTCTAGTAATTCCCCGCTGTGGAGCTGTATCTTGTCTCTTTTTCCAGGCACAGCTTAGAGTTCACGTGAACCACTTTACAAGCCTCTTTGGGAATCCACTGACATGCACTCAAAAATTTCGTTTGACTCCAAAGTCAATTTGGCACAGGCACAATGGCAGTCTTGATAATAGGGGAGCCTGGGGACCTCAATATATTTTTAATAGTCTCAACAAGAGAGTAAGAAGGCCCTAAGATTACTGAGACGCAGTTGTGTTACGCCATACTAATATTTCTTGTCAATTGTGAAGTAACTCTATAAGTTGACTTGGGAATTAAAATTAACTTGAAAGAAAGGAAAAAATGTTACATAGCAATGCATAAAGGCATATATAACTTACTTCTGGAAGAGCTGGGGAATGTTTCACCTTAAATGCTTGTCATTTGGAAAACTGTCACTTTTTAGGAAATTAAAGTAGAAAATCATAGCTTGGGCAGGGGACTTTTTTCCCCTAAACAAATGGGCTATCACATTAGACATTATTGCTTAGTAGCAGTTGAAATAAACCCTAAGGAACCCCTACCTCATGTATAGGATGCAATAAATGAATGTGTATTCACATGATACAGGTCCTCTTGGGCAGTGCTTCAGCAATAAAAAAGAATATAAATGTAATGATTTTATTATTCTGTTAATAAGCATCTTCAATCCGGAGCATAGGGTGAGGACACTGCAAGTCAAGAAGCTGCCTCAGCACCAGAAATGTAGAAACTGGCTCGTGCTAAGTGTTGCTCAGATCCACAATAGGTACTGATTAGAAAAAACCATAACCACCTTCTACTGAAACTGTGGAGAAGCCATGTGAAGCACACAAATCACAACACTTAGAGTTAGCATTCCATACAGAAGCAGTGCCAAATTGCACCTGAAAGAGCAGGGTTAATAAGGATTTACTGTACCATTCCAGTTACAAATGTTCAGCTGAATGACTGTTAATTGCAATAAGCAAATTCACAAAAGGAACAATGGTTTGCTGCCCTCTTTCCCTCTCTCAGGTTTACTTCCAGCATTAAAAATAACCTGTTGATGCCACCTCTGGGAAGACAGCACTGGGACTGATCCCTCTCTACAAACACATAATGACCATTTTGTTTAGGAGATCTCAGAGCAATAACTATTCTGTATCCCCACTCATCAAGGGTCACCAAATCCTTTATGGTAAGAGGTAATAAACTTAAGAGCTGCAGTAAAAGGCTAAATCTCTCAAGCACAGTATCAGAGAAGATTATAACCAGTACCCATGCAACAACATATTTACCAAATAAATCTCCCAGAAGATTCTGAGAAGGTGGCAGGGGGATCACAAAACCGTCCTTTGCCAGGCTCACCTGAGGGAAAAGGTTTTGTGGTGACGCAAATCTGGCAATCACAGTATGCCTGTGAGCAAGATGGACCACAAACCACCTGATGACTTAATGTCACCAGCCCTTTCTACATCCTGTCTCTGACTAATTTCCAGTGCCTCAGAGGCAGTTGAAAAAACCTCACAAGCCAAATGCTGATGAGGCAGAGGACCAGAAGTAGGCCTGAAACTTGGGAAGGATTACAGTACAATGTCAAAGGTCAGCAGCTCAGTCATCTTCAGATCCCCTTCGCACACAACAAAACATCACGCCCTGATTTAAAATCATGTAGGTGTTTGTTCCTGGAGTACTGTTTGTTTGCTCTTGGAATGGTTAGAAAGCTTTTCAACCTAAGTATACTCATGACCAATTTATGACCACGCATCACTGTGCTAACATAATCCTTTAATTTAAATAGTACTCTTTCCTACGAACCACACTATTTTGGCTTAATTTGGCTAGTTAAGGAAGGCAAGCTTGCTTGCTTGCAGCTCCCATTCAAGAATACTGATACTCTGCTCCCTTGCCACCCCAGTACTCCCCTTCTGCACCTGCGGCAACCTGAGTCAATCTTTTCTGACCGTAAGTCACCAGAACTAGACGCAATTTTCCAAACAAGGTTCCTCAGCTGTACTGTGTAAAGCCATACTAATACTTCCCTCTCTCTACTAAAAATACCATGCTTTGTGCATCATAGACTCAAGTGAGCCTTTTCCATTGCCATTCTGCTGGCAGCTCACAGTTGTTTTCTCACGGAGGAATTCACCCCCATAGTAAGGTCAAAGCAGTAGACCTAAGGCTACCAGCATCACCACCCTCCTTCTTTCACTGTACTGTTTTAGGCACAGGGTATTGCTTCTAACCTTTTCAACCTTGAACAAATCCTTGCGTTGGCAATTGTTATGTGCTGCTTCTTCCAATATCTCTGAGTAAAAATCATCTTTGGGTTCATCCATCATGTCAGCCTCAGGAATTTTCCCCATTTCTCTAAGTTTGCTGTTCTGCAATCCCAAGTCTTAGTCAAATATCTGCATTTGTTCCTCTTGCAGTTTAACTTCAGCTGGATTAGTTCATGATCACTCAGTTCATGATCAGTTTCAACACTCTGGCCTTCTACAAGGTCCTTGCTGCTTATTAATACCAGGCCTAAAATAGCATCCTCTCTCATGGACTGTTTGCTTGAGAAATCGAGTTTCTACGACACTCAGAACATTTAAGCCCTACCAGTTCCCAGTGGTACCTTCCAGTCTGTAGCTGAGAAATTAGTTTCCCATAATCACATGCCATTTGCTCTTCTATGTCTTCCAAATAGTTTTTGGAGGTAAGTATCCCTGTCCAAGTTTGTAAGGGATTACCACTCTTCTCTCAGTGGATTTTAAAAAAAAATTCTTTCCTATAATGTGATTTTCCAATGTAACACATTATTATTTTATTCCTTCAAGCAATTTACTAAAATATAGAGCTACTCCATGGTCTTTACTATAATTTCTGCTGTTTTAAGTAGCTACCCCTCCAACAACTATATTCTGAATATTAATGCCAAACAGAAGTGTTGAGCATGTCACACCAGCCTTGAAACAGCACTTTAGGCCCCACAGAAAACATTGCTTATACCACAAAATTCCAAACCAATTAAAGACAAAGACATATCTTAAAGAGATTGGTGACATATCTTGCTGTGATAATTGTATTAGAAATCTCAAAAAATCTGTAGTCACAATATGGAAAAAGAAAAAAAACAAACACCAAAGCAATTGAAATAGCAGGTATTTCATTAAATCATCACTTTATCACTTTGGCTACAGACATTTTTTTAATGTGGAAAGGCTTCTGACATCTTCAAATGGTATAAGAATTTGTTTTCTCTTTTTGGGGAGGAATACATTAGTGCAGCTGCTAGAGCTACAGGCACTGGAATCCTATTATGTTTTCTCCATTTTTTCTTTTTTTTTTTAGGGCAAAACAAGAGGACACACATACAACAGCAAAAAGAGTGGCAAAGGAGGAAATTGCAGGTTTGTCTCTGATAGAAACTTATTTGCAGCCCTGCTGCTGGAGAAATCCAGGCTTGGCGCACAATCCTTTCTGCTGGTCCAGAGCTAAGCAATCTTGAACAAGTGATGAGAACATGTAAGGCATCCGAGACTGTCTTTCAGATGGCAGGTTCACGGCATCGTTTCAAAAGCCGCAGTTGTCTTGACAGCTAAGCCAGCCTTTGACTGGGGACAGCAGCAAAGGCGGGAGAGAGGGGGAAAGAAAGAAAGCAGAGAAGTGGGATGAGGAGAAAAACAGCACACAGGAGGGAATGAGCAGTGCGGGCAAGCTTCGTGATTTAGAGGCTGATGAGGACCCTGCCGGAGCTAGCGATGTTTAGGTTTGCAGGGCAGCGTGGCGTGGGCGTTACAGAGAGCCGCGGGCTATGAAGACCGAGGAGGGTCAGGATGGATTTCGGGACGCGTGGAGATGCTGCAAGCGGCAACTATGACGCAAAGCTTGTCCGTTCAGGATCACGCATCCAACTGTTCCTCCCTAGTGATCCCTCGATAAACAACGTCCAAAAAGGACGGTGACCTCATCCCACTGAAATTAGCCAAACACCACACATTTCTCCGTATTCAGCTCCGCACATTCCTTAGAGCTGCGGCTCTCCCGGCTGCCAGCCCCATCGCTCCAGCCGGGGCTCCAAATCGCCCCTGTGGGGCAATTCCTCCAGCCCACCCTGGATCAAGGCTCCGGCTAAGCCCCATCCCCAGCTCCGGCTGGGCATTCCCGGCTCCGGCTGAGCCCCCGCTCCGCTTCTGCGCCAGAGCCGCCTCTCCCCCTCTCCCCCTCCCTCCCTGCAGCCCGGTGAGGCGGCGGGGACACGACAAGCCACGACGGCCAACGATGCCCCGTGTAAAAGCGAGACCGCCGGTACAGGGCGGACAAACGCCCCGGCCGGGACACGCCGCGATGCAAGCGGAGCACGACACAAGCATTTATTTCACCTGGCTGCCGGGAGCGACAGGTTCTATGGGCTGCCAGCGCCGCCCGCTTTCCCTGGTCGCCTGCGGAGGGGACGCGGGTGCCTCTCGCACCCCGGGCAGGGAACACCCCCTGCCCGCCCGCCGCCGGGACGCGGGGCTGGCACCTACGGCCGGCGGCTGCCGGAGCGCCCCGACCGGGGGGAGAGCGGCTCTGGCTCGCTGCTCTTTCCTGATCTCTTCCAGACTCTTCTCCCCCTCCCAACTGCTGTTTTCCCTCCCTCCCTCCCATTCTTGCCAGTGGCATTTTCTTTGTTTAATAAACGCTATTGTGTTCGAGGCGCCTCTTTGAGCGGGGCTGCCGCACCTCCCTCGGGACAGGCAGGGGAAGCGAGCGGCTCTCCGCCGCGCCGATCCCGCTCTCCCGGAGCCCCGCGTCCCGGCGCCATCCCCCGCGCCCTTCCTTGCCCCAGTGCCCAGCAGCACCGCCCGCCCTGCGGCCGAGCCCCCGCGGCTCCG